>WYDI02030792.1:0-52539 GCA_009867235.2 Psittacus erithacus
GCTTATTATCTTCCATACATCCTTATGAAGAAAAGACACTTGAATTCCAAAAAGCAAATGTCAGCTTCTTCCAAATTCTTGCTAAACTTCTCGTCTATTCTAATATCTGCAAAAGTCCATAGCAGTTGAATTTCCAAGACTGTTACTATTCACATTGCACGTTATGTTTGTGTGTGTGTCTGTCATTTGCTGTCTATCATCCTGAACTTTAAGCTTGATGTGACAGTCTTTCTTTTTTACTCTGTGATGGCCAACAGTGCAATCCTGTGATCCACCAAGCATTAGTAGCATACTTTTGTACGTTGCTATGATATAAATCATAAACAACTGAATGAATATATAATAATATGAGTAAATAAATAAAAAATACTAATTGTTTAATTTAACAACTTTAAAGATATTAGTATTTCAATCTAAGGTTTTCATATGGCTCTAGACCCTTGTGACATATTGGGATAACTGTGGTCTGGTATACTAAGCTGTCTAAGCTACTTAAGGCTCTGTCTTGCAGGACTACTCATAATTGAAACAGCTGCTCAAAATCATTTTAATGAAAGGCTTGCATTCCATGCTTATGCATTTTGTATGTATAATATGTATACTTGTGGTCATGGAAATGTATACATACCTGTTTTGGGGAACTGGAATAGGATATTCCTTCTTCATAGACTTGACTTAATTAGTTATTTTGCTTGTACCTGTTAACTATAGCTCCTGCAGAACTTTTTGCCCGGTATACACAAAAGATGGGTAAGAAGTATGTCTAGTTTGATTTCCATGTCAAATCCTTCGGTATCATGTAAGTTTTGTTTGGTTTTTTGTTTTGGGATAATTTTGAGGGCAGAGGGAAGGGAGTGTGGTTTATGAGCAGCTAGGCACTGCAGCAGTAAATCTAAAGACAATGCTATACAAAAAGTTATAGATATGGTGCAGTGATGGAAGATGGTTAACACAGACTCTGCATTTCATATTCTAAGGGAAATGTAGTGCCATTATGCCGCCGTATGCCATGCATTTCATTAATGCTGGAGACAGCAGAAGGCTATTTCATGGAAAGGTTTCTGTCACTGTCAGTAGAAATATGCCCATCTGGTTGAAAAATAGCCTGTGTCTTGCAATTCCCTGCTTCTAAGCAATTACAGTAGGAGGATGTTAATCTTAACCTGTCACAACCCATTTCAAATCTAAATTTTTATTAAATTTCCAAATGCTTCAATAATGTAAGTATGGGAAACACAACCGTGTTCTTACACAAGAGCAGCTGCTGTTCTCAGATAGAGGAAACATTTTAATTAGTGTTCAGTAGTATTTAGTAGTTAGGTGTACTGGAATTCCTAACCAGGCTCTGTAAAAGGATGTGAACCCCAGAAAGTGGGCTTGAGTCAACTCGAGCACTGGATTACAGATCTCTGTCTGTTTTGCTAACTGTGGAATAGCAATTGCATGCATTAAAAAAAATTAGTGGAATTTTTGTAGATATTCCAGCCTTTTTGTAGAAACCCTGAACTCATCTGCTCTTACAATGGTGTCAGGACCCTTTCTGGAAAGGTCTAGTTGCCTAATTGGAAACGTAGTCTCTTGCTTCCGTTTGAAAGTATATTTGTGTCAGAAGCCTTTCCTGTGATGCCAGATTCCTTTCTGGTTTTCTGCATTACAAACCTGGGCTGATGGTCACAGCCTGTATTTGGTGAATGCGCTGTTGGAAATGCACTTGGAATGAGAATGATGTCCTGGTTGACAGGGGAGAGGATATGCATCTAGGTGCTTAAATTTCCTCTTAAATTCCCTCTGTCTTCCACTTCAGGAACAATGAGATGTTTATGGTTATAGGCTAAGTTCTTACAATGGACAGATCATAGTCTCTGCCTGAGATGTCTCTCTGGAGCTTTTCACTTTCTTAGTATTAATACTTGATGAGATATTGAGATAACGATGTTCAGCAAATAGATTTAGAGGTGCAACACACAAGGAATGTTTCTGCCTTACCTTCTTCACTTATCTGTGATGTGTCCACTGGTTACCTTTTCTATGAACAATTATTACTATTTAATTATGACCAAATAACGAATTTAAGAAGCTTGGGAATTTATGCCTGCCTGCCAGCCAGCATCCAGGCAACGAAAATTCATTTCTCGTTGCCAAGAAAGACATACTTGCTCCACTCATTGCAGCACTGTCTTCCTGATGAAATTAGTGTAGTCTCAGAAAATTCAGTATGGGATAGGGCGGCAGTAATAATCCGGAGATCTAACAGCTGGAAGGTTGTACAGTTTAACAAAAGGAAGGAATTAATAATTAAGATGATATCAGTACTGTAGTTAGTGTTTGCTGGAGTCGAGTAATCAACATAAAGCTGTCTGAATTCAAGACGTTTTTATGCTGTACATTTTGGGAGTTTTCCACAAGACACGCTGTAGGCAAACTGGGAAAGATGGGTTGTGCCTCTGGATACAAAATGACATGAGAAATTTTTTTGCCAAGGTGCTTTTTCTTCACAGCATATTCCTTATGTTATTCCTTATTCTTTGTGCTATTAAGCATGATGTTCAGGGAAAACATCCCATCTGGATAGCATTACCTGTAGGATGTGCAGCTTGTATGTATCTTTTGGAGGTTAGCGTCTAATGTTAAACAAAGGAAGCTGATTAAAAACATCTGTAAAACATTTTCATAGTTCAAATTTTATACAGTGGGTATTGAATTACCTTGCACATGACTGCATGTCTGAACTAAAAATAATAAGGTAAATCTTTTCCTTTTATTAAAATTAGTATAATATTAATTTTATAGTTAAACTACATTTAACTGTTTCCCTACTTGGCACTCGAATTTAATGCTGCTGACATCACTATGTATTTTACATGCCACTGAGAAATAATTCTTCATTTATTGATGCAGTATGCTACAATAAGCACATTTTAGGTGCAGTCAAAATATAAACACTAGATTGAAATACAATTTCTTATATAAAAGTATGGCATTTATTAAATGCTAAAGGAGAGGCTTGCCAGCTATACGTGTAATGTTTCTGACCGTTAAATATATTATGTGAAATAGTTATATAGAATACATAAAATGATTGTAGTACTGCCCACTTAGGTATTCTGTTGATTTATGAATTCAGTTAGAGTCTCTAGTAAATACCAAAATTGCTGATTCTAGGTCAGTATTTATTAGGTTAGTAAATTTTATGGAGAGGAAGGATTTGTGCATCCCAGAACTGACAGAGAAAGGTGTTATTTATGTAGTTAGAGAGAGAATGCAATTGTAATTTCACAGCTGAGCTAAGAAGGGTTATATGTTTTTTTCATATTCTAAATTACTTTCTAAAGTAGCTTATAAAACCACATAAATATTTAAAGATCTAAGATGCTAATTCTGAAGATTTACTGTTCAGTATCATAACCAGAAACTTCTTTCCTTTCCAAAGTTACTTACAATGTACTGACTCAGATGCACATATCAAAACAGGGAGAGAAAAACATTATTCTCTGGGAAAATATTTTGAAGTTCAGCGTTTTGAAAATTATTATCATTGTTTATTGTAAGTGAAAGATTGTGAAAATGAAGTGTTGCTCATAAATACCATGCAGGCTGAATGGCCAAGGGCAGTTCTCATCTCTAACATGCAGACTCCTACCCAAAGCAGTTTCATCCAGTTTGAGTACTTAGGTTTATTACGTTTTTACCGAAGTTAACTGCAAGTGGAGCAGACAATAGGTGTGTATATAGTTATTTTTAGTCAAGGAGACTGGATTAGCACAAAAACATATTTTAGAACAACGTAACATGAGCGGTTTCCATTTCATCAATTAGTGTCCTTATCCGTACTGAGAAGTGTCTGGTGTCTTAACTGTGTGCTGGAAAGGCAATCAGGTGTCTTATCATTTGAAAAATAAAAAAGACGTACTGTGCTATTGAGATTTACAGGGTTTATCTTACTGTTCTACTTGGGAATGTGTGTTTCATCACGATAATATAGCTCATTAAATGACTAAGAACAAATAATTCTGTTTTTTAACCGTATCATTGTAGAATCGCAGAACGGTTTGGTTTGGAAGGGACCTTAAAGCTCATCCAGTTCCAATCCCCTGCCATGGGCAGGGACACCTTCCACTAGAGCAGCTTGCTCCAAGCCCCATCCAACCTGGCCTTGAACGCTGACAGGAATGAAGCTTCTCTGGGCAACCTGTGCCACCCTCACAGTAAATAACTTCTTTCTAAAAGCTTATCTAAATCTTCCATCTTCCAGTTTAAAGCTATTCCTCCTTGTCTTGTTACTACTTGTTCTTATAAAAAGTCCCTCTCCAGCTTTCTTGTTGACCCCTTTAGGCACTGCTTTAAGGTAAACCTTGAGCCTTCTTTTCTTCAGGCTGAACAGATCCTCATATTGGGGCCCCCAGAGCTAGGTACAGGACTGCAAGTTGAGTCTCACCAGAGCCAAGTAGAGGGGAAGAATCCCCTCCCTCGACCTGCTGGCCACGCTCCTTTTGATGCAGCCCAGGACACGGCTGGCCCATTGATGGGTCTTGTTGAGCTTCTCATCATCCAACACCCCCAAGTCCTTCTCCTCAGGGCTGCTCTCAGGCCATTTTCTGCCCAGCCTGTATTTGTGCTTGGGATTGCCACAACCTAGATGTAGGACCTTGCACTTGGCCTTGTTGAGATTCATGAAGCTCGCACAGGACTCCCTCTCCAGCCTGTTAAGGTGCCTCTGGATGGTAAGACAATATGTCTTATGATCATTTCTTTTGCTCACTGAGAGCTTAATATTTTGGCTTGTGTTTTTGCATGAGGTGTTTGTTCACTCATCTCATAGCCCAAGAGAAGTGAGGCTGCTGCCGCTACATCTTACCAGGACTGGCCAGTACTGAGGCTGAGCATGAATACCTAGTAGGAACACACATACATAGGTACACACACTACATATATAATTATACACATGGACAGCTAGAAGGATCAGTGCAGTTAGAAAGCACAAAATTCATCCAGACACTGACAACGCCATTGGCTTTATGCTGTTCCCTCTTTGGCTGATCAGGGTGAAAGGGTGTTAGTTGAAAATATATAAATATGCAGATATACACATATATATGTGTAAATATATATATCTTTATATATGTGTAAACACTATAGATTCCTCCAGCAACTTGGCTTACATGGTCACATAATTTTGGAAGATTACTGAAGCGCTAATAGGAACATAAGCAGGTAATTATTTTTAACAAATACAACTGGCAGAGTTGTGATCAGATTGTTATTGCATCTTCGGACCGACACTGTTCTGGATTCCTGTTCCATGAAGGTTTAGGGGGATTTTGGGGGGAGGTGGGGAAAAGCAGGTTGCAGTAGGTTTGGAATGGTATAAATTCACCAACTTTGTGTCTCTGCTGTGTAAATAATATTCTCCCTCACATGCTGAACTGAATGATTGCATCAATGGGTGGTTTTATGGCCAAAACCAGCAGTCTGAGGCTCTTGTGTTTTTATCACAAACTATACTCCATAAGGTGTGAAGCTGCAAAGTTTACCTGACAGTTTGAAGCTGGAGTAATTTACTTGACCAAGACCTTACTGTACCTCCTTACAGTACATCATCATCGTTTGAACACAAGGGATGTGCTTTAAAGGAGGATTCTGTGGTGTTTGCCAGACACGGCTCCAAACTAAATGCTAGATGAAGAATTGCTGTTACTGAGTTTGCTTACTTTCTAATTGCCAGCGCATTGGAGATACTGGATGAACTGTTTAAGAATGTTGGAACACCTGCGTATGGCACAGCACCTTTGTTTTAACAACCCTATAGGTGCTCATACAGCAAATTATCACTGCAATGAATTCCCTTCATTTCGAGTTGAGTCTTTGCCAAACAAAAGACTCAGCTGATAGAAAGCTGGCTGCAGCACAATTGATTTTGGATTATAACCCTGAATTTAACAGCATGGGTCAATGGATGCTTTTTTTTTTTTTTTTTACTTAAAAGATGCCATGCTTGCAAGCCTATTAAAGCTGAATTAATTTTAGCACTAATTTTATCAGATCTTTTAGAACTGGACTGGGATATGTCCGTGATGATTTCAGAATGACTATGCTCATTGTCACATTGAAATAGTATTAAAATATTAATGTCTTGTTTATGAATGTGGCTTTTGTATAATGCTTAACCTGTGGAGAGATTGCCTTATTTCTTTATTCACAAGGCACTTTTATCTGTTTGTTCCTGAGCTGTACGTCAGCTATATCACAGATAAATTGGACTGACTAGTCTAGAATCATTGCTCAATGTTTTTTTCGAAGATAGATAGCATCACTTATAAATCATGACTGCTAATTAAAATGAATAATGCTTTGAATTAAACATAAAATCTGTGCAGGCCCCAGCAGGGTAAAGATATTACACATATGCCATTCTTCATCACCACTGTAAGTTAGTTTATTGTACTCTTCTTTTCTATGTCATGAACTTTCCTGTTATGTTCTCCCTCCTTCCCATTATCCTTGTTCATTATTACTGGTTTCATTGACAGTCTGATCTCTCCAGGTGCTTGACTTGGTGTTGACTGATGAAAAGACATTGATTTATATCTCAAAATGCTTCATGAAAAGGTAAAATTCTCAGATTTTAAATTCTAAGGTAGGGGTTTACTGCTTTATTTGTCCTTCGACGATATCTTTGTAATGATGGAATTCTTATGAAAGAGCCACCAACAAAACTATTTGAGCTATAATGGGAGGGTGGAAACAACTTGCCTGCCTATTGCATTGCATCTTTCATCATCAGAACAATAGCTGATTCTTTCCCTTGTCAACTGACCATCTTTTTTCCTTCCATTAATTAGCTGAGATCTTGGACAATTCTGTGCTTGGCTTTACGCTGCCTGTTCTGATAATCCCTCAGGATACTCAGAACAGGATGACAAATCACAAGAAAAGATGTTCTGGTTTTTGTTCCCCTGCTGATGAGGAAATCATCAAAAATCAGTGCTATGTCTCATACATATGGAGTTAAACAGATATCCTGAGTTTTTGCACTGGGCTTTGTTATCTATCCATTGTGCAAGTGCACGTGAATTACCCAGCACCTCTGAGATGTATTTTCCTGTCTGTCGAGAGAAATATATCTTTGTCTTTAAAACCATAAATAAAAGCTGTATAAGTGCTGTCATTAAGCATCCATACAGGAGGAGGCATCTGATAGGTCTCTCCCACCAATCTTACCAAATGTACCACTCATATTGCTGCTCAGTGGGGGACAGAAAGGGAGGCATTGGGATTATAAGAAAAAACTCAGTTCCTTTTCATTTCAGATGCCCAGTGCTACACAGAGCTGTCAGGGAGAGCTTTTAGGAGAAGAAATTGTAGGGGATATTCTGTTCAACTTTCAGCCCTCTGGCTGCCACAGACAGGAACTTTGTAGATTTTGCTTCTGAATTCCAAACAATTATCTACTGGCATGTAGAAATGCAGCTTTTTCATAGGGCCAATCAACCACATCTGGTGGACGATTTTTCCCAGGTATTGCAAAACCCTTTTAACGAGGATGACATTTTATTCAGCACAATAAAGATGTTTATAATTCTTTAAAAATTAATGCATAATGTTTACCAAAACCTTTTTTTTTTCTTTTTTCCTTAAACAATGTCAGTGAAGTAGTCAGCTATTTCTGCTGTGCTTTATTTCAAGTGTTTTAAAGGAATCACGGAAAGCACATTAGGCCTATGCTTACTGCAGACATCCTTACCCTCCATAGCTTGTAGATTTATCAGACGCCAGATAATCCTTTCTGGGCCATCGATTCGATGATTCATCATTCACATCTCTGTGTAGAGATGATAAAGAATTTGAAGACATAAAATTGAAAGTGGCAGTAATTTCTACAAACCAAAGGAAGGTTTTGAGATTTTTCCAACCCATGTTGGTAAATGGAGGGATTCAGAAAACGTGTATCTGTGTGTGTCATTCATTTTTGAGTACCAGATTTGCTGAATGTGCTTTTGATGACTCTTGCTGGGAAAAAGCAATGCAGAAAAAACATCAGATGTAACTGAATGTATGCACATTGCATATATATGACATTGCATTAGCAGCAAAAAAATAATTTTTCATTTCTTCTAGTCCTGATTGATGAACCTCATGAGACAAAATACTGCATTACCTGTAGTATCTGCATTGTCATGAACAGGTATTTTTGACTAAACTGACTGTAGGCAAATTATTTTCTGCGAATAACCTACAAGAAATTATTTTATCTATGCTCCCACTGGAACTTATTGATCATCAGGCCTCAACCTTATGTTATTAAGTTTCCAGAACAATAATTTTGATAAGGCTTGAAAAGAGACTTGTCCTGTAGTTGAATGAGACTAAAATATCTTGCAGTTTTCTTTGAAATACAGAAGAGAACCTCCTGTACACCAAGGTTCTGTGCTGTGCATAGTTGCTTGGCATACACAGGAGGCTGATACTCAAGTTTATGCCTAACTCAAGCTTTCTCTCTCCTAGACGAGACCTATAAAAGCCTGATTCTCTTATGTTACTTGTTTTTCTTTATGAGTCACTTTTTGTGAAGAATGAAATGCCTGTTGGCCAAGTAGACTGACGGGGAGCATGTCCTTATCCCACCAGCATGGGTGTTGACATTCAAGTAGTGATGATTGCTCTCAGTATCCTGTATGTGTATTTCCTCTGAATGTTTTGGATAATCAATATTTTCAAAACAAAATGCATTTGTCAGAAATTTGTGAGCAAATTTAACTTATGTTTCAGTTGGCCTCTCTGGCTTCATTTTCCTTATTTATTCCCTATATATGATTACTGATCTGCTCCAGTTTGGCATTTGTGGACCTGGGGGAAAGCTCTTGGATTTTGCAGTTTTCCAGACTAACATGAGCCCAACTGTAAATAGATACTGCTACGATACATATACTTATAAGTAGTTCTCCTGAAAGGATTAAGAGATGGAGGTGCTTGAACCCACTCACAACATGATTAGAATTTAGGCATTGCTTTACTAAGAAATACTGCTACTTCTCTAATAAATCCCATTTTCATGTATGCATCTGTATGACTGCTCTTTTAAAGCTCAATATGCAGCGAATGGTGTGAGTGCTTTTCCTGTTTTCTTGCCTTATTTTTTCTACCAGTGGGCAGAAGTGGTATATGTCATTTTTTTAGAGTGCCATATTTCACACTTCAGTTTAATTTGGCTGATAATGATTTGTTAAGCAAACGTAAGTATGTAAAGCACATGCTGGGTCTCACACATAAAGTGTTCAGCCACTCCAGCAGTTCCTTTAAAATCCCACATCTACCTTATAAAATCTGCAGGTGTGAAACATTTTGCCTCTGTACTAGCTCAAACGGAAGATAGAGGTAATATGGAGCTTTATATTCAGTATAACTCTTTGGCAAGTGTAATGTAAGAAGGAACTGAGTTAGTAGTTTCTATTAGAAATGCACAGAATCATAGAATGTTCTAATGAATGGGCTTACTCTTGCCCCATGAACTGTTAAAGGGAAAGGACAACTGATCATGATGTCCACCAAGTCTGTGACCACTATTAAGCATTAGAAATGGAAAGTATGGCTCTTAAGGTTGGAGGGAAAAGCTATTGTTGAGGCTCTTTTGTTCTCCAGTCCCCTAACTATGAAGTGATTCTTCTCACAGGGGTTACATAATTTCTAAATCTTATTTTAAGGTGGAGGGTGTTTTTCAACCTAAGAAGAAACACCATGTTCTTCTAATCTTCCTCTCCCACCACTATGTAATGCAATGTGTCTTTAAACAAGATTTTCTTACTTACTTTGGGCATCCCACAAATTCCTGTTCTTATCCCATTTCCTTTTCATCAGTGGGCTTTCTAGCCTCATCTGCTTTCAAGGATTCAGTATCATCTTAACACTGGTGTTTTGAATATTTCTCTCTCTACTCTCAACGCTGTGTTTACCCATGACTGCATTTTGGCATGTTTCCCTAGAAGTACTTTGTTATCCACTGAAACTCAGGAAGGACAAAACCAAGCTACTTATCTTTTCTCCCGTACTCTCTGAGCGTTGATTAATGCTATAACATTCGCTGGGACTTTCTCCCTCTTTTTTGCTGTCTTCAGTCTGGGCCATACCTAAATCTTGTCACTTTTTCATCATAATACTTAAGCTAGTTAATCTTCATGTCCACGTTGCCAAAACTATGTTTGATTACATGGGAGACATTCCTCTTTATATTTTTAGAGTAGCATTTAACCGTTTTGTAGTTCAATGTGAATATTAGTTTTATGGTCAAAATCATACTCACTGCTTTCAGCTCAATGGTATTTTGCGCTTGTTCTGCATGTATTTTCTAGCCTTTTAAAAACAGTAAACCAGGAAAAAGGAAAATTTTAGAAAAATTCCTTTTAGGATTGTATTAATTACTTAGTTTGCTGGTTACCAACTTACTTGACCATTTTTTAGATTTTTGTGATGATTTTTCCCTAAAGATTTACTTTTTTTCAAAAGTAGATTATTTGAATACATAAAAAACCCATACGCATTTTGAAGTAAGAAATGTATTTTAATCTTGTTTAACTTGAAAATGACCAAGTGCATTTTTCCCACATATTCAAGCCAAAACATTTTCCTAACTCAAATGGGCCTAGAACATGGCAAAAGGAAAGCTAATCACAAAAAAATGAGAAAAAGTGAGAAATGGATTTATAGTAAAATCTGCTTTTAAAACCTTAACAGTACATTTTTATAGTTAAAGGAGTTTAGAATATTTTTAAAAAATATATAAACTTGAACAGACATTCAAGTTAAACTGTCATATGAATCCAGTCACACACAGCTGTGGGGGTTTTGTATGTGGCCTAAAAAGGAGAAGCATGGAATGATTTTGAATAAAGATGATATTTTACTGGTCAGCATTAGTGCCACTGGAAAAGATGTATGGAGAAAACAGTCGAAAGTTTTAAGAACACTGTAAAACACAGATGACCTTTTGGAGGTTAATATCTGTGTTTTGTGGAAACTGTGCTAGAAACTTGAAAAGTGAGAGGTGAGTTGCAAACACAGTCCCATTGTCCCTATTCCATGCCAGTGACCCCAACCCTGACTTATGCTCAAGTGATTATCTGCACTTCAATTGCATGTTCTTTCATTGAAGTCAGCACTGTTCAGATTATTTTCCTTGACAGAGGTAAACTGTGGTGCATTGTTATTCTGGTTTAGATGGCTGGAGAGAATGGCACACTTGAAATCATGACATACGGCTATAAAATGGTAGTTGTAACACACCACTGGTTACACCAATATTACAAAAAGTGAACTTGCACTAAAGTGCAATCTGTCTGTTGGAAGTAACACCTGCATAAAATGGTAATTTAGAAAGCATATATGAAATGGAAGACTAGGACAGGAAATCATTTCAATGTTTGGCTTTGCTGAGACTGAGGGGATTCACTTTCCACTTGGTAAGTTTGAGTTCAGGTGCATTGCTGGATAGCAGGAAACTCCTTCTGATGTTACTATAAAGCATGACAACAAAGGTAGTGTTTGTAGGCTTTCTTTAATACTTGGCTTTTGCACATTGGAAGTGAGAGCAAAAGGAAATTTTGAGAATGAATACATTTAATTTCTATGGCTCATATATGCATAACTGTACTGCAGCCAGAAATGTCATTTTATGCACCGAACAGATAACATGCACTATTAGTAGAAGCTGCTTATTAATTATTTAGATGAGTGATTCTGTCTTGCATTGACTGTGCTAACCTGAACTTCTACTACTGACTGAAGGTTAGAGAAATGGGAAGCTCCCAGATGCGTATCTCTATGCATTGTGAGATAGTTATGGGAAAGCAGCAGGTCAAATTATCTTTTTATATTCAGTTTCGGACATGAAATGCCTTTTAACAAAATATTCGGCTGATCAACTAATACATTAGACATCACTAAACTTATCATAAGGACAGCAAAAGGTGGACATTACAGAGTGCTTTAAAGAATTTTTTGCACAGATTTCCATCACACTGGTTAGATTGAAGATGTTTGGAGGGAGATATCTGAAATTTGGTTTGTCTCTGAAGACAACTGGTGGATAAAAGTTATAAGTATTGTCTAGTGATCAGGATGGGGTCAGGTCCTGAAATGATGACCCAGAATCGGTAAAATTTAAGGTGACCTTAGATGAATTCATTTTTATTTCTGTATTGGGTATTAAAATAGAAAGATGAAGATAATGTTATTGAGTTTTCTTGTAAAGTACTCTGGGACTATTAGGAAATGGCAGTAGAATATATGCATTTTTGGTGTTTGTTTATTTACAACAGAAGTTTGTCCTGGCATGGGGGACCTCAGCCTCAGTTCTGTTGTCTTTCCCACCAATTTCACTGCAGGTGTGTGTAGAAATCAGGAACACTGTCTGTCATGCTGCCTTCTCATGAGGCAAACATCCTCTTTCATTCATTAGCTGATATATTACAGTTTGTTACATCTGTAAGGTATAAAGGGAAATATATATAAAGAGAATCTGAAAACCCCAACAGCATTAAGCTTATTAACAATAGTAACTCCATTGTAAACCACTGTTTGCATTAATCTATTTAAAAGGCCTTGATTCCGAAGCTATTCTGTAAAAACTTGTTAGGTCTTTAGGATTTAGCTTATAGGGCTTTAAAAGGCAAATCTTAACTAAATCAAATTACAAAGTTCACTGTGAGGTATGATTTCAACCACTCTGTATTTTGTTATTAGTTGTACTATGTGGTTGTGTACACAGAGCAGAGATACATCTGTAATGAATAACTACTTATTTTCTAAATGAAGCTCAAACACGTATTAGCACATCCTATTTATCTGAATGAGCTGAGGCTGCAAATAATTAAGGAATCTACTCTGGGAATATTTACACCATCATAGAAGCTGATTTTCATTCAAGTTATATCAAAAGAAACCCCAGTAACCTTGCTCGACTTGTTTTACATACGACTGCCATTCATCAGCCTAGATGTCTCGCTGCAAATGAACCTGTTATTTTTATGTATTTTTTTCATTCTTACTGAAAGACTCAGCAAATTTTATCTTGTCCTACATCTAATTCAGTGTGCAGTGGGACTGCTGGTGTGAAGGAGCAGACCTTGTTTCTTTTACTCCCTGTTAGCAGTGCTGTTTCAGATTTTTCCTTGTGATTGCTAGCTATTGGGGAGCTGGCTACAGCTGACTTTCCACATTGATGGTTGTAGCAGCAGCTGAAGGATGTGGTGAGATTTGTTTCACCTCCACCTGTGTTCTATGTCTTTTGCAGAGTCCTCGGGACTGGCTTTCTGCACTTCCACTTTGTGACGGTTGTGCTGGAACCTGTACAAACCAGTAAACATCATTTCCTTTACTCAAAAACTCTGTCAGAATATACAAAACACAGAGGGCAAGGAAACGGTCAAACCCCTGGAGTCATCTAGTCCAACCCACTCAAATGGGAACTGTCACCAGTACTAGATCTGATCAGCCATGGCTTTGTCTAGCTCAGGCTTTGGAAGCTCCATGGAGGAATTTTTCAGAGCCTCTCCTGTTAAACTGCTGCAGGCCTGCTCTATCCTCCCATGAGAAGGGTTTTCCTAACATCCTACTCAGTCCTTCCAAACTGCAGTTTCTGTCTGTCGCTCCTCGTTACATCATCTGACGCTGCCAAGAAGAATTTGGATCCGTCATCTTCCTAATTGCTCTTCAAGTATTCGTAGGCAGCAACCTATAATTATTTTATCCCTTTAGCTTCCCAAAACTTAGCCGATTTATTTGAATATTAATGCCAGCGGACACTCAGTTATGTTTACAGTTCACTCGCATCTGAGATATCCAGTGCTGACGACTGAAGTGCAATAAAATCTTTGAGTTTTACTTGCATTCAGTACATTAGAAACAATTTATTTCAATATACCTCTTCCATGAGTTGTTGTACCCTTGCTCCCATGCTCAAAATCACAGTTCTTCTCAATGCTGTCAAAATTATACGCCTGTTTTGGAGCCATGTTTAGACTTTCCATCTTTATTTCATTCTGAAGATTATCTTTCTTCATAGTGTTTTATGTCTGAAGCCTCCTTTGCTTCTTAATTTGACTTGCAAAACCTATTAATAAAAAAACCTTTTAATAAACCTAAAGCTTTACTTTTGGCAATTCTTTGTTCATACACTTCTTGACCTCTAAATGGTATGGCTTTACTGTATGCTGCAGATCCTATTCCTTCTCAAAAAGCCACTGATTGAAAAGTGATTTCTTGTGAATGTAGGGATTTACTTTTATAGCGTTCCAGGTCCAGGTTCTAAACTGCAAAATAGTGGCTATGTTGACATTGTTTATGCTACTTTCTCTTAGCTTTATATTAAAATGACTGATACTATTCGTAACGTATTATGGAAATTTTCAGGTCTTTAGTTTAAATATTTAGTTGGTTTTTGGTTTAAATGTCCCTGAGAATTATGATTATATATGATATAAGGCTGGCCCACTTACTCTAAATTAGAAGAGAAATACACCGAGCGCAGTTTTTATGGTTTGTGTGTCTGCTAAATCACCTCTGCATTTCACAGGTTTGGGTGCTGGGAAGTATTTATAGTATTTGCTTAGGAGTGCATACAAATTTAGATACAAAAAACTCTGAAGTTAAAGTTCAGAAGAGGTTTGGTTGGGTTTTTTTTTATATTTCTGCATTATTTTGCAGATGTTTCCTATTACATTAGAGAATAATTGTTAACAGTTACAGAATGCTGCTAACTGGTTGGTGAGGGAGGCAAAATAAGGAATTTTTTCTTCCTGTACTGTCTTTGCCCATGTTCCATGCCTCATTTTGCCTATTTGCCTATTTGTAAAATGGGTGTAGAACAAATATCACTGTCGTATGAATGAAAATATAAAATTAACGTAGCTAACTTAGCTTTTCCATAATAAAGAAATGAAAGTTAAAAGCAACCCCGGAAGGGAGTGATCTGTATTAATGGAGAAATTGTTACTGTTAGTAACCTTATCCCCTGATTTCCTGACTTGTTAAATCCCCTCAATAAGCAGTATTCCTTCTTAAACCTTACCCAGCCTTTGTCTTTTCTTCATCTACTCTACATTTCACTTTGGATCACATCTTCATCATATCTTTTAGAGAAATATCATCCATTCTGTCATTCTGAAAATGGATTTTTCTATCTTTGAGATATTAGTGTGGATTTTACTCACATTTGTTTTCACTCTGTTTTTGTAAACATAGTTACCAATTTGTGACTGATGTTTGAGTTCACTTTCTTAAAATACATGATGGAAGCGGAATTGTTCCATTGTTTTTTGAAGAATGAAGGTACTTTTGCATTTGTTTACCATGTGTTTTGTTGGGGGTTTATTATTAGAAAGTCATTGGTTGCACTTTAGCAGTTACACTTTAGCCTTACATAGTCTTCCCCCTTTTTCAATGCAGAAATATACCTCTAATAATTAGAGACATATGTCCCCCTTTTCACATTCTTTAAACAACTTGCTCATGCAGAAATATCAAGGTCTTTTCTTAAAGAAATCTGTGCTGTCATTTTTTAGGAGCTGAATAGTCTGAATTCTGATGACTGTGCTAAGGCTCAGCATTTACTGTGGTCAGAATCACTGCATGGTTTTCCTGGAGAAAATAAAGATTTCTCTTTCCATCCTTGCTTGAGTCCCTCCTCTTCTATTGAAGATTTTCATGATGTTTCTGTGTCTCTTGAACTGAGAGTGTTTGCTGATGTGAGCAGTGTACAGTGAACACTGTAGTGCCAATGCTTTCCTTTATGGCTCCAAATGATCAAGATAAATGCTAGAAACACTGTTTTTCCTCCTCCCCACTGGCATCATTGGCATTATCTTCTGACTCCTTTAGTACCAGTATTGCATATCTTGGCTTGTGCTCAGCCTTAGTAACTTAGTAATGCATGAGCAGTGTCAGTAGAGCTGCATTTAATTATAAGATTGTACAGTTGGATTGCCAAAGCAGAGATTTCCTCGCAGCGTGGAAAATTGTCTTCTCCTAATGGATGTATATTGGTCCATGGCTTGGACCTTTTGCCCATTTCCAGAGATTTTTGCAAAAGATCAGGTACTTGTGTCCCTTGACATGAATCTCATTTCCTTCATTTTACCAGACTTCTTGCTCAGTCAATTCACAGTTTTTTGGACTGACTCTGGACTGACTGTCTGCCAAAGCCTTTGTGGTTCATAAGCATTTAGAGAATGTGCAAGTTTTAATTTTGAAGCATTGGTAGGTAAAATATTAAAAAAAAATCACCCAATCCAACCAAATGTCCATATACCAATCGAAGGCCAACTATAGCCAATGCCTTAAGATTCAAGAGAAGATTAAGAACTGCACCCATATTCATGGTGTATTTTCTTGATTTCCTACATTCTTCAGGTTCTCTAGATACAGTGACTTCTTACTAGGAGCAAGGGTAGCGTCCTAACATTTTCCACTGAAAATCAGACTCCTTTAAATAATACAAGAATCATGAAGTTCTCTGAAACATGACATTACTGAAAGGTCTGATTTTATGGCTGCCTTCAGTGACAGTGTTAGAACTTCGGAAGTAAACCGTGAACCAGATACTAGGAGCACACTGTCAAAACCTTTGATCTAGAAAATTTCTGAAAGCAACATTTTCTATCTTGTTTCCTTTTTCCCTCTCAAAACGTTTCTGCATTTTTCCCCAAAAAAAACCTTCCTGGCTTATACTCACCCCCTTCATGTTGTCCATCCTGCAGTCTTGAGAGATCAGTCCAGTCTCTGTTGGGCCTAGGAAATCAGTCTTTGTTGCCTCCAGGATAGCTTTTTCAAAGAAATGCTTTCTTCCATACCCCTTAGGCTTAGGAGGAGCTTTCCTGAACAATTTCAAAGACATTTTCCATTGTTCTTCAAATTATCTGCAAAATGGCCTCACATTTTAGTGTATTCTGGTTTTGGGAAAAGCAATATTTCCAAGAAGGTAATTTCAGAGCATGTCCACACAAGTCAAGGCAAATTTAGATTACATAAAAGTTCACAGCATTTGCACGTTCATATCCCAGTTGCAAACTCTATACCAGTTGCCAAGTTATCTATTCCAACATTTTAGAATTCAGCCTATCTTTTCATGATAGCTTAATGCCCTCCCATTTTTTTATGTCAAGAACATACTTAAAAAATAAAGTGCTTTAACTTTCCAACAGTTGCATTCAATTTGAAGGATGTAGTAAGCATTACTGAAGCATAGCAAAGGGAAATCCCTTATGGCTAATAAAATCTTGGTAGTAATAGAAGATAAATTTTGAAGTTTTCATAATAGATTATCTAAACATCTCCAATGCAAAGCATAAAACAAAGCAGGCCCAGAAGCTGTTGTATAATTTTAAAACTAAGTTCAGCTTCTGGGGAGAATCTGAATAAATGTAATAATTTTCAAGCTATGATGTTCTGGCAAAAATGCTGCTACTTTTTTTTCCCCTATTGTTATTGATATTTCTCTTAAGAATTTCAGAGTACATTTTATGGGGGTTTTATGTTAGCAAGATGATGTTCATACCTCCCAGTAGTTTAATTTTAACTGTTTGTGCAGTTTATGTAAAACTGTCTTTTAGCGAGAAGAAACGTAGTAATTTATCCTTACAGGGATGTTGTGACTCTAACACTCCCTTCTTTTCCTGTTGCTTGATCCAATGTAATTAAATAATAGATTTCATTTCATAACTTTGCAGTAGTAATAAAGAGGAAATTATGTTCAGAAGGCATGTTTATTTTTTTTTTCCCCAGCCTTTTCATGGCTTAAAAGTGATTCTTTCTCTTCATGCTAAAGTAATGTGAAACAGCCTTTTCAAACTTATGTCCTTGGGAAATGAATGTTAATTAAAGAATGAACATTAAATAAGAGTTAGGAAATCAGTGCCATTTTTCAACACAAATATCTGTTGTTCAGATTTTACATTTGTGCTCCTTCGTGTTGCTTTCTTTTCTTTCTCTGAGCAAGAGCTTCTTCCTGTATTTTTTGAAGTTCTGAGAATTATAATTCATACAAATGAAAAAGAAAATACAGCAAACCAACATATACGTACAAAAATTTGGACTTCCTTTCGTCTTACCTGAAAGTGGGTCCACCTTGAACTGGGACTATTGTTTCATAAATTTCCCTCTTTTTTTAGGTCCTTGGAAGAAAGGTCCTTCTAAATAGATTAAGGATTTTGAAGCCATTTTGACAGAAGAGAAAGAAATTCAAAGGGCTTCCTATTTGCTACATATTCGGATTTTACCTTGTCTCCATTGTCAAATCATTTTCCCTAAGGTTAAAATTGCAGAATAGGCAGAGATTTTCTCTAGTGTTATTATGTACACTCTGTGCTTATGTGGTTGAAAAAGCATTAAACTAATGTTTTTCTCTTCTTCATTTTCTATTATTGTTTTTCTGTTGATAATTTGGGTACATCTCGCATGATAACACTTACTTCTTTGTCAAAATTCTGCAGGTAGTTTAAATTATCTTAAGCCCAGACATGTGTATATCCTGTCTGCCATCCAAAGCCATTTAAACCAGTAGTCATTTTTACGTATTATGTGCCTCACTGTTTAATCTGAGTGGTCCTGTAGCATTTAGTTGTAGTCATCACGCAAACTGGGAAGTTCCCACTTGGTCAACACATGCATTTGAGCAGATGAGAATAAAAAGGACAGACTGATACGAATTGCCTTCTCTATATTCTGTGCACTGATGGTGCTTGCTCTTCATAATCATACTTGCTCTGCAGTTCTTTCATTAGCCTGAGGCTTGCTCTAAAAGCACTTTATCTCTGTGCTTGGAATAGGTAAATATATGTCTTATTTTCCCTATGACAAACAGTGAAGTCTGATTCCAATTTGCTGTCATATGGAAAGGAAGAGTATTTATTTAGTGTTCTGGTGAAACTAATAGAAGGCATGATTGTTTTCCTCTCTGAGCAATGTAAGGATGCATGATTTAAACAAATGTTACTCTACAACAACTGGAGAAAGAAACCTGTTTATATTAGATGGTCTTTCAATCAACAGAGAACAGGGTTTTTTTTTTTAATGCTTTCAGCATTGGAAACTGCATAACAATAATCCTGAATGGTGGTTTCTTCTGGGATTTGAAACCAAAGGGCAGGAAGTTGTGTTATAACATAAACCTCTGCTGGTTTGCATGCCATGGTATTGGAGAAAGAAAAGAAATAGAAATAATTGATGGAGAGGAGATAAATCTGAGTTAATATACTAAATATTCAAAAATAATATTACTTTCAGTTCTCAAGAAGGGTAAACTTGAATTGCATTTTTGTTTTACTAAAGGAAAGGTGAGTGCATTTATTCCTGATAAGATTGCAGATTCTTATTTTTTCAAAGTAATGTTTTGTTCTAAAAAGGCATTCAGAAATGTAATTTAGGTGGAATTAACAGTTATAGTTGAGATTCCTAACTTGCAATAGCTATAGCGATGCTGTTTAAAAATGAAACAGGTATTTGTGAAAGAGTGCAAATGTAGTTAGTTTTGTTATAATTTGGACTATAGGACCTTTAAAGGTCCCTTCCAACACAAACTATTCTATGATAATTTCTTCAAAAACATTAGCATTTGTTTAATTTGAATGCAGAGGTATTTCCTGCCTGTGATTTATGGTGAAATGGTACCATTTACTTCAGTGTGGAATCATTGAATCATAAACTGGTTTGGGTTGGAAAGGACTTTAAGATCATCTAGTTCCAAACCCCCTGCCATGGACAGGGATGCATCACACTAGACCATGTCACCCAAGACTCTGTCCAACCTAGCCTTGAACGCTACCAGGGATGGAGCATTCACAACTTGCTTGGACAACCCATTCCAGTGCCTCACCACCCTCACAGTAAAGAGCTTCTTCCTTCTGTCTAACCTGAACTTCCTCTGTTTAAGTTTAAAACCATTCCCCCTTGTCCTGTCACTACAGTCCCTAATGAAGAGTCCCTCTCCAGCATCTTTACAGGCCCTCTTCAGATCCTGGAAGGCTGCTGTGAGGTCTCCATGCAGCCTTCTATTGTGTTCTCCAGGCATCTAAAATATTTTGTCAGTCCTAGAACGTGTACAGTCAGTAGAAGACCTCTATGCTCATCTTCTTCAGAAATGCAGAGGTCAGAGTGCTTTTGGCCGTGAGAATTTTTCAGTTTCATCTTGGCTAATGAATCTTTTATATCCGCACTGTTTACACTTCACAAAGCTTTTTTCACAGTCTCTTTCTCATTCTAGAGAACACTACTTCATCGTTTCCCTTTGGATGATATTTCTCAGGCTTATTTTTTCTCCCTTGTAACAATAATAACTACAGTAGAAGTTTCCAAGTTTGCTTTCTTGCCTGGTTTTATCATCATCTGCAGTGGTGGAGAGCATCAGCTGGGCCATCTTCAGTGCAACACCGAGTCTTGAATTAAAGTTTACATAGTCACTGAATAATTTGACCATATTAAAACTGAATTCAATGACTGTGAATACTTTTCTGCACTTAGATACCTTATGGTTTTAATGTTGTTTGTACAATTTAATTTTTTTTGGTCAGTACTGCCTGTTGCAAATGTCAGATGTGCAGTAGGGTTTCTTTTGTTTCATGGAAGAAGAATTAAAGGTATAAAATATTGGCTAAAAAAGATTTTTTTTTTAATTAGAATTAAACGAAGGAGAAAATATGAAAAATTCGTGCCTGAAGCTTAGGCTGAAAAGCAGTTATTGCTCAAAAGTGCAGTAAATTCGTTTCCCTGTGTGTCAGAAGTGCAAAAACACACTCTAATTTAAGAAGTTGAGCTTAAATTATTTATAAAGAAGATATTTTTAAAAAAATGCTGTGATTCAAAGCACATCTTTTGCAAAATTGCAGCATTAATTTCACTATTTGCATGGAAAGTTATTTCCTTTATTTAAACTACTGAATACAATAAAAAAAAAATCATACTGTCTCCAGTAGATACAAATCATTACTTTCAGTAGCAGAGACTAGGCTATTGGGCTTTAAAAATGTTATCATTTTCTAATAATTTTGCCTGTTTATATTTTAAATAGGAATGGTTCAGAATATCAACAAATGTGAGGCTCAGCTATGATTATGCCTGCTAAAAATAAAAAATACAGAGCACAAGGATTCAGCTTCCCTTAGTCCCATTTTGTGGCATTACTGCTGCCTCTACTGCCTACTGAACTGCGAGAGTTGCTACACCAGATCCAACAAGCTGAACAAACATGCAGAATCCATTGTGAAAATTGAATTATTCCACATATGAGAAAAGGTTTTTACCTATTTTTTTATTCCTGCCTCCTCCTGTGTAACACTTCAGTCTCTTACGTATTGGTAAAGAGTGAACTAATGAGGCCTATATGTCTTCATCAGCAGCCTGGATGGAGGGACACAGTATGCTCAGCAACTTTGTTGATAATACTGAATTGGGAGTGGCTGTCATCATAGAGCTTCATTTCCAGTGGCAACTTGATAAACTTGAGGTTCAGATGGGTATAAATCTGGTAAGTGTCCACATCCATTGCAGAAAAGCCCCATGTATCACTGTGATTTGGGAATCTGCTGCTCTGAGATGCAAAGTGGGGTACAGTCTGGAGATGCCCTGAGTGGCCAAATATAGTCTTGCCTCCTCTGATGTTGTATTTATGTGTTTCCTTGAACAGAAGTGGTATGAGTTTTAACTTAGAATTGTTTAGTAATGTTCAATTTTATTACACTGGTCAGTAAAAAGCCTTCCTCTTCCAACTGCAGGGTACAACATAGGGAAGCTTCAAAAACATGATGCATTTTTCTCCCAGCCCATTCCATTACACAGGCTGAGTCCCTGTAGTTTTCTAAGGGCTCTTTACAATTTTCTGATTTTTTTTTCTTTTACATTTTTAGAATGATCTTGTTTGTAACATGAACATCAGCTCAGGCAAGGTGTGAGTGTTCTGGTGTTCTGGTTTTGCTATTTTCACTCACTGTAAGTGTTGCATTTTTTTCTCCTCTGATTGTAATGATTGTGTTGCTGAAACACAAAAAACAAAACCAAAAAAACCTTCCAACAGTTTCTGTACTCAGAAGAAGTATGTGGGTTGTCAGTAGAAGGAAGTGAGGTGATGATGTCCAAAATTATATGATATGCTCAATTTAAACAAATGGCAATAGTAGTATCTTTGCTTCATCATAATAATGTTTTGGGTCCTTGATAGCAGTGTACAGTTAAAAATGTGCAAGCTGAGATGTAGGGATGTTTCTGGAGTTCATTGTACTGGCTTTCACAGTTTCAGTCTTAGGGCAGATAAGGATGGGGCTGTTTTCTCCCATGTTTGTTAGGACAGTCTAACTTCTTAAATGTATATTAACTGCTTGTCACCTCAGAAGTCGAAGCCTAATGAACCTGTAGATGTACTCTTTATGCATTCAAAGGGTGTTTTTCTGCAACCTGCTTATTGCTAGAGGTACTTTTGGGATAATTTATCTCCATCTAATAGTAACTAGCTGCAGACTGTCTGTATCAAGATCCAGCTCTTTTGGCTGGCTGAACTGTGGAAACCAAAGTGCCATTGCCATCTGCTAGAAAGGAAGATGAAACAGTTGATCTTTTTTATTGCAGTTTTTTTTTTAAGAAACAAATAAAATGAATTTTGTACTTAAGAAGTTCTCAGTAAATGTCACGGACTGTGGGGTATGAGCTGATGTTTTCTTATTCTCATGATCTGTATGGAATGAAATTCACTGCATGTCAAGCAAGAAAATGCTCCTCTTATTGCTCTCTACAGCTACCTGAAAGGAGATTGTAGTGAGGTGGAGGTATTTAAGACTTGTGACACATAAGGACACAGTTTAGTGGTGGACTTGGCAGTGTTAGGTTCATGGCTGGACTTGATCTTAATGGTCTTTTCCAATCGAAATGATTCTATGGCTCTGCAATTCTCTAAAGCCTCAAAATGTGATGCAGAGCTTTATCTTCTCAAGGTCACACCTAGTCACCTAGTTTTAACATTCAGTGATCATGTAAATGAAAAATACTTACATTTGAAAACAGACACCTAATAAGAAGACAATTTATTGTCTTTTGATCTTCAGATGAAAGTTTTATGGTTAGGCAGCTTGTGACAATATAGTCATGCTATTTAGCCCTTGTGTGGTGATCCTAAATCATTACCTATTACAGTGCTGTAATGGACTCCATAATGTAATTATATCCCAAGGATGTGCTAACTGGATAAAGCACATCCCTATGCTGACTTCTGGTTGCAAATTCTGTATTTTTCCTGTTTGTGCTAGAATTAGAAGTTCAAGTGCCATCATTAGTAGTATGTGAGATATTATATGGAAGTGAAAACCTGTATTCGCCTCTTCTATTTAACTGCCTTCAGAAAGTATGGGGATGCTCTGTTTAGAATACATTGATAGCACTGTATTTAAATTCAGAATATTCTTTGTTAGTTGCATACTTTTGATCAAGAAAATATGACAAAATAGGACATTTTAATGCATATTTAATAACAAAACAAACTTCCTGCCTCAGAAAAAAAAAAAATTGGCCAGGTGAACTATGATCTAATTTTCTTCTGTAATGAAAACAAAATCGTAGCTCCTGAAGCATTATTCTTGGCTCCCAGCAGTTTCAAAGCATGCAAACGTTACCATTTTGACTCCATCCTGCAGTTTAACTGGAAGGATTATGTCACAACACAGTATGTTTGTTTTCCAGCTTTTTGTCTGTTTGTCCATCAAGACAGTTTTGTAGAAGTATCGGTGATTGTTGACTTTGGAGGTAGTGGAAGTAAAAGTAATTATGAATAAAAAAAGGCAGCCAGTACCATTGAAGGAACTGTGTGCTGTCATAGCAGAATGAATACTCCTTTCAACAAATCTATAATTTGCAGAAGTTGCAAAAAGAAAATAGCCGTAAGGTGACTTTTAACATACTTCAGTTCATCCTGCCAAGAAAGTTAACTTCATAAAGTCATTAAACCAGTGATTACATTTTAAAATATTATTCCCCAGCCATTTCTTCTTAGACTTTAAAATATAGTTACTGTATATACTACCTTCTTTGTAATGTGAAAAATTGTAAAATACACTTATTTTTCATAAACTCCTAATTATTAACAGAGCTCTTTGCACTCCTATAGTTAAAGTCGTTTCAACACTTCCGTTATTTAAACTTCACTTTTAGAGTTTCATAATTTGGCTGTAATAAAAAATATTTTCAGACTCCAAGGTCTCAAGTATTGTTTGCTGGTATTAGGAAATTTGGCCCATTTTTCTTTAAAAAGCTAAGTAAATTGGATTGGTTTCCATTCTTCAAGATAGCCTGAAATGAAATATTTTGTAATGTGGACTAAATAATTTTAATCATTAAGATTTAGGACAAGACAACGAGTATGTTGGAACTGGTCCTGCCCCAAATTCTGTGACCAGCACTGAATATTGCAGAGGCTTGGAGAAGGAAGATGGTAGGAAATTCTTGCCATATCTCCACTGTTGCCTTACAGAAACCTCATGTGTGAAAAGTTACAGCAGTGTTTGTATCATGCCTATCATCTGGAGTTGTGGGCAGTAGACCTGCTGCTCACAAAGTAAAACTTTACCATACTTCCACTGCAACAAATGGCAAAAGACCTCCTGACCTAAAGGTTACGTAGCAGAAAATTGCTTTTCTGGAATGATAAATGCCTGGCTGCTTGGAGATGAATCGTTTCTTTGGTATGGCTTCCTGAAATCCCCCTTCATCATGTAACATGGCCATGGTAATGACTCATCAAGGCCTTTAGCTCTGGAAATTAAGGAATCGGGACTTATTGCATATTAATGGCAACTCTGGGACAGTCAAATAAGACAGTTTGTTATAATACTAATTATAGCAAAGTACTCACATTGTGGTTTGAATGAGTCAATTATGTGTGTGTTAAAACTATAAATACGTCTTCCCCCCAACCTCAGCTGTGTGGTATGTAATTTTTTTTTAATTGCTTAGATACATATTTACCCGAGCATATCCTGGTTTCCCAGGTAAATATGTGTACCAATGCAGAACTCATTATGGTCTGTTTGGATAAATAATCCATATTTTATAACTGTACAGGAAGTAATTATTTTTGTATTTTGCTTTCTCTAAGCCAAAGAAATTAAATGCTGTGTGTTCATTCCTTAAAATAAAATAGATGCAGAAGTCGAAGCAATACAAGAATAAAGTTTTCATTGTTTTGGTGAAGCTAATATTATTCCAGATTTTGATCTTGTGTTTAGCTCAGAATAACTCCATTAAAATAAACAGTGTTATTCAGGATTTACTTAGATACAAATGGGATGTGAATTTGGCCTCCTCTACTTACTCTCCTTTACTTCATTGGGAGATTCCTGTAAGCAGCTTGCACACAATCTTTACTTTGAATGACGCTGTCACTTGTTTATCATTTGACAAATAAGGTTTTTCAGCTGCATGCAGAAATGAACATATCTGAATGTCGTGGTTTAACGCAGCAACTGATCCCCAAACACCTTCTTGCTCACTCTTCCACAGTGGGATGGGGAGAGAGTGGGAAGACAGACACAATCACTCTGAACATCCCTCACTTCCTTCTTATGCCCCCAGCTTTATATATTGAGCATGATGCTATATGTTATGAAATGTTCCTTGGGTCAGTTGGGGTCAGCTGTCCCAGCTGTGTCCCCTTCCAGCTCCTTGTGCACCCTCAGACTGCTCGCTGGTGTGGTGAGGAACAGAAAAGGCCTTAACTCTGTGTAAGCATTGCTCAGCAATAGCTAAAACATCCCTCTGTTATCAACACTGTTTCCATCACAAATCTAAAACGTAGTCCCATACCAGCTACTATGAAGGAAATTAACTATCCCAGCCAAAAGCAGCACATGGAATTTTATGGTAAGAGTCATAGAATGGATCTGGTTGGGTTAGGTTGGCTTGGAAGGGGCCTTAAGGATTATAGTTACGGTCCTAAACGTGTTAGGGAAGTAGAGCTTGCTTTCATGTTGGATATTTCTGTCATTGTTTTATATGGTATTTGGAAAAGCTGTGTTGTGTTATCACCATGCTAAGGTCAGGTTTTGTAGCACTTTTAGGCTTAGTGGGGGCAAAGTTGGCCATGGAATAAACACATTTACTGCAATAGATTTACACCAGAGATGAATGTTGGCTCATTCTTTGTAAATTTATTTTTATCCAGCTCTTTATATTTTATGTTAGAAATAGAAGTAGCTTGTGTGCCCTCAAACCTAATCAGAATAAGAAACAGTTTTGCTTATCCCAAAAAATAGAACTATCGTTTTTCACATTCTTACATTTTTTTTTCAAGTAAGATTATGTTACTGTGACTTCTGAATTCCTGAAATCTCTCTGGTCTCTGTGACTGCAAGGGCCGGGCGAGGGCTTCCAAGGGAAAATCTGAAACTCTTCACGCAGTATATTTTCTGTTGTGCATACAAGATACAGTTAACGTCTTGTATGCATGTGATTAGTGTGGAAAAAATTAATGCAGTCCAGCATTATGATTTATGGACTGAATCTTTTGCCCACTGAACACTTGCCAAAATGAAAATCTTCCCTGCCCCCCTCTACTCCTTTGGATATTAGAAACAGCTACTGTTTTTGTTGATCTTTTTAACTTCTGAATAGGCCCATTTCAAGCCATAGCAGCATGGGAGCTCAGATTAATAATATACTTATTCAGCCAGTGATACTGAGTGAAACCATTTCTAGTGTGAGTATGAAGGATAGGATTTCTTTAAATTATTTTCAGGCGCATTAATGCATTTCTGAAAGAAGAATATAGGGATATTTGAAAATAAAAAAAAATGCAGTTTATTGATCATGTTACAGGTGTGTATGAGTTTTAATATAAAGAATTTTATAAGGTGTTTCTCCTTTTGTTAACTTTCGTACTGTGCTCACTGTCAGTTCATCCATCAGATGTCTAACGAGGATAAGAACAAAGAAACTATGGTTGAAACTTGCCTTTTGGACAGTGGTTTTGAATTTAGAGGATAAGATATATTCCATGCCTTGAAGCATCCTTGCTATCCCACCTATTCTATAGCATCATCTTATGCCAGAACCAAAGGCTAGAGAGGTGAAAGGAGCAAATCCTGTAGTCTTGTCATGTACATTTGGGTTTTACCTCCTTAGGACAGTAGTTTGATAAGCATCAGCTTGCATGAGTTTGGTTTGTAATCTTGTACTTGTTTTGGTCTGATCTATTTGTGTATAATCTAGCCTGATCTCCTGAACCTACTGAAAGTGAATCCAAGGCTGACATGCTTAGTCTCTTACAAAGAGATTTTTGTTCTTTACAGCACAATTTGGGGCCTTTAGAGGCACTGTCACAATGGAGGTGAGGATAGTTCTTTGCTTCACACTCCTTTGGCCACCTCTTACAAATTTTTGTGGCACTCTTTGCTCAATCCCATCTTTGTCTCTTTCATATCTGAATGGCCTGGTCAGCTCAATCTGTTTTTTCTAATTACGTTATTAACGGAGTCAGTGTTGCCTATCAACTAATTTTCTTTCTCTCAAGTGAAATAAAAAGTATGACTAAAAAAGTTCTTCGTGTAAGCCTGGTTTGTACTAATGATAAGTAGGGGTAGAGTTTCTTTCAAAAAGTACTTAGGTAAGCTGTTTAAAATTAATATTTGTTATTCTGATAAGTCGTGAGAGGGATCAGCCACCATTCCACAGTTGCAGATAAAGTGCTATAGCAAGAATTTGGCATTTTTACATTGCCTGAGAGAATTATGTGTTCATTTTCTGGGCCGATGTGGTGCAAGGAAAGAAAATAGGGATGTAGTGGGTTTCTTAAAAAGCAATCATTTTAAATATAAACAAAAAAGCTTTTGCCTAAGATTTGTCAAAAGTCTCTCAGGCTTTCCATAAAATTGATTTTTACTTCTTGGCTAACAGGAGCTAAGTGAGTGACACCTTCGAGAGTCCCAGCATGTGTTTTGCTGCATATTTTGTATTTTGCTATGCAAGACCTTGTAAAATATTATCTGAACTTATTTAAAAGAAACCCTAGTGAATAAATTTTTTAACATAGAAACAGACATCTTCATTTATTCATTTATTTTAGTTGCAGCAAGCAGCTGAAGTTTCTCAGTTGAGAGGAGCGAGAGTCATCTCTGCTGAAGATCTCCTGTTCCTAATGCGCAAGGATAAGGTATAGTAATAAGACAGACATTTCTTATATTACATAGTGAACTGCTTATTGTGTTTTGACATGCTTGCTTAACCGATGTAAAAGGAGTCCGTCATCATGATTAGCTTTATTTGAAAGTGTAGCTTCCCTGTAATTGTATTGTATTTTGCACAGTGCAGTAATTGTATGACATTTTAAGTCATTATCATTTTCTATTGTAACTGCAATTATCAAAACTGCAATTATTTAGTTTTGGGGTGGGTAGTGTACCTTAGAGCTCAAAACAGTTTCTTAATGAAAGCATAAATATTCTTCCTTATCCTTTACATGCCTTTTATTAAAGATCAATCATTCTAATTTTCCCTCATAATGCAGGGTGTAGGTGTGACATTTGATAGTGTGAATATTACGTTTTTGTCATCTAGGCTGTCAGTAAATCCTGTCTTGATTTGCCTTTATAATATTTTTCCTGTACTTTATCTCACTGAATTTTCCAAATTTCAGAATGGTCTTGCTTTCTCTGGACAGTAAGTGGAGCAAGTCAATTTATTATTATTTTTTTTTTAACAAACAGTTTCCATACAAAGCTAAAATTAATTTTATTCTTCAAATTTCAAACTTATTAAAAAATGTTTTTCAACTATTTTTATCAACATGATTTATTCTTTTGTCTTCTTTTGTTCATTAGTTCCCCCTTTTTCCTTACCCTTTTTTCTCCCCTTTATTTTTCTTTCCTCATTTGATAGATGAAGCTTAATAACCAAAGCCATATCAAAATTAAAAAATGCTAGAACATCAAAAACAACTGCAGGTTTTTAATTTGATATAATCCATAAAGCTGTACTCAAAACAGTGGTTAATATAGATGTCAAAGGTCATGGAAATATGCATTTGTAGACATGAATTTTCAACCTAAGTAAAGAATTTGGAATGCCCTAAAAAAGTCTGATTTCTCTATTTCAGCTTTCTGAAAGTCTGTCTCACGGTTGGCAAGCAAAGTATAAAGGAGCTCAGATAAATAATACTCATATAGAATTGCTTCTGACCTGGACGTATTTTCTAGATAGAGATTTTTTGCAGAATCAAAAATTTGGAATATTTTTAAAAATATATTTACTGAGTAATGTATTACACATTTGTATGTTTGTGTTACAAAGTTAGTGTAAAGAAAAAACTCTATAAAATACTAATTAATATAATTGTTTTTTTCTTTTAGAAGAAGCTTAGAAGGCTACTTAAATACATGTTTTTTCGAGACTATAAATCTAAAATTGTCAAAGGAATAGAAGAAGATGACCTCCTTGAAGGTAGGAAAAGGAAATTACTTAATTTGGGGAAGGCTTAATATTTTATAAATGCACTGAACAGCTCAATACAAAGTATGAATCTCTAGTCTATTAGTTAAAGACAGAAAAATATTGTCTGCTCTTTCATTTGAAACACTGTATAAGTATTTATATCTATGATCCCAATAATAAGTAAGACTGCTTAATGTCAGAACTCTGTTGAGGTAAGAAACTGGTACTAATTAAAGGGCTAATTGATTTCAGCATGTGTAATTTAAATGTGGCAGCTACCTCATGCAATTGAATGGACATTTGTTAAATTATTGTCAGAGGGTTTTCACATGTTTGGGTTTGGATTTTTTTTAAGTCCCATAATCCGAAGTCACTGAATACTAATATATGACCTGGCTTTGTTTTCAGTCTGGTTTAATGTTTTATACTTCTAACCTGCAATTTAAGATTGCTAATCAGCAAATCAGAGATTTTGTAAACAACGCATTTAAAGGAAAAGTCCTTTAAATTAAAAATATATTTATTTGTGCCATATAATTTGCTGGTACAAAATTTTGTTGATTTATGTTGATAGAATAATTAGCATTTCCTTTGTTAAATGTTAACTTAAAACTTATCGTAGCAAATCTGAACCTTGCCATGTCCATACATCACTTTTTTTGTATTTAGCTTACTTCCTTTCTCAGAGGTTTTTTGTTGGCTTTTTTTTTTCCCTTACAATGAATTCCTCGTGTTTGATTCTCTGAGCATCCACATTGATGTTAGATAAACACTGTACATCTTGCTTTGACTTAATCAATCTGTGGATAAGTTTTTGTTAGCTCATTTGAGATTTAATTTGCCTGTGGCATTTTATTTTCACCACACGTGGATGTATATTGTTTTGTGCAAGCAATGTGGTGGTATAGCTTCCTACCTGAAAGCTTTGATTTTTATAGTACTTAAGTCTGTCTCTCTATTTAAAACAGATAACCAATTTTTGAGAGCCATTAAAATGCTCATTAAATGCTTCCTAAACACAGTTCATCTGGGAATTATAGACTACGTTTTCTAGCAGGCTTTGGTAGTTGAAGCCATTAGTTTTGTTGTGTGAAGCTAATGTCTTTGTAGCTCCTATTCTGTTTATAACAACAGAGATCGCCTCTCCAGGGTTCTCCAGGCTTTACTGTAGAACATTAGTCCATCTCCTGTGGAGCTGTGTCTTAATGTTTGTGTTACGCTTTTTTTTAGGATGTAGGTAGTGGGGATGTTCTGCATGTTCTCAAGAAAAGATTTTTCCTCTATGTATTCTGTTCTAAAAGTGAGGTTTTTGTGCAAGCAAAGAAGGATGGTTTCTTCTACACCTCTGTCCACTGTGAGCAGTAGACTAGGTTTCTCCAAATTACAAAAACCATGAGACTATACTAGAAAAGACCAAAGGTGATTTTTTACTACAGTGCTACAGCAGTATAGTAGTGACATCACTTTGCTCAGGTAGCACAACTTGCATGAGGAAAACAGTAAGAACAGGTCTTTTCTGTGTAGTGCATCTGATTCTAAAACATGTCCTTCCTAGGGACATCAGTTGGTGTTTGGAGACACCAAATATCTCAAGTTTGTTGATCTTTGCTTTGCTTCAGACAAATTCAACAGCAGTAACGCCAACAAACGGCAGAAGCTTGCTCAAGACTTCCTCAACTCCATTGACCAGACTGGAGAGCTCTTAGCCATGTTTGAGGATGATGAGATTGATGATGTCAAGCAAGAGCGGATGGAGGTAATTCTTTTCTTTTACTGATGCCCAGCTCCAGCAGAGAAAACTGAAATATTTCATACATCATGCTGGTTTGATGCCTTTTTCATGCTGCCTATTATATAACATTGCTGCATGTTTTTCCTTTTGCCCAGATGGTCTAAAGGAATCCTATTTCCATATTTTTCCTATTCCCTCAAATGTTTCCTGATATCTAGGCACACATGCTGAGAAGGAAGATTACTAAAGGGTAGTTATGGATCTTTCTGTCTGCCATGTATTTGTATTTCCTTCCTGTAGAAAGAAGTTTCTATTTATAAACATTTCACACACATTTTTTTGCAATCAGTTTTTTCTTTTTCATTATTGTTCTCATTTGAAAACTGTTTCAACAGCATTTTCGGACATTCTTTTTTGTAATTCCGGTACAATTTTTTGGGGGTCTGAAATACTACAGAAGTTGCTAAAAATATGATGTTCCCTGTCCTAGACAAGGACAGATTGGATTCTGTGTCTGTCAAGGAATGTGTTCCTGAAATTCAGTATTTATCTTTGAGCTGACTACATTTTGTCTTTTCTCGATAGTCTTTAATTCATGAAATGTATATTCATACCTTATAAAGTAACTCTCTCTGTTGCTTTTCTTTATTGCATTTCCTGAACTCTTGATCTGTTTCCATGTTAAAAAATACCTCAAGATCTACTTATTTTAGAGTAGATTCATGAATTCTATAGATGTATGAAGTCAGTACTATGTACTTTCTTTCTTACTAGATTTTCAAACTAGTGACAAAACATGAAAGATTGCTTGAGACATCCTATTCAAAATGTTTAACATATTTTTGGCTTTCTTTGGGATTTTGTTTCACTTTTAGGTGTGTGGAAAGGAATCAAAGATAGTAGGAATTGTGCTACATTCCTAAAGGAAGAGTTGTTAATGGATGCGCTAACCTCTTGTATCACCTTTGTGCAGTACATTCTCTAATCCATGCTATGTTTTGGAGGATATCCAATAGACACTTTAACAGCATTCTTTAAGGAATTAGTATGCTTACATCATGAATTGCAATCTAAAGGCAGTGTTCCTTTTAGTTATCAATTACATCAGAAATGTGTGGTTATCTTGATTTGGACAACTGTAAATGATTTCAGTTCCACTTTGCCTTGGGCCAAAATCATGCTAAGTTGCCCAGAGCAGATGATAAACATATATTTCTGATGTCATTATGGGCTAAACAGGATATGATTGTTTAGCAGTATGGTTTCAGTTATGATATAAAAGGCAAATATTGTTTATACTCCTTTCTTTTAAAACATTTTATAAAATTAGAGCTAAGAATTCATGAGATTGCTTGCTGTTCTGTGAGGTCTATTCTGCATTTGTACCATGGAGGAGTTAGCAAAGCTCTAAGCCACTTTCAAATGTTACTAAAGGAGAACAAACAATTCTACACGTTGGACTGAAAAGCACCTACCAATGCTGTCATATTAAAAAGAAACTACATTCTTGTAGGATTAAATATAGAACTTACTGATGTATCCTGTGGTTTTCATTTGAAGCAAAAGGACCGTTTCTAAAATAATAATAATAACCGTGTGCAAAGGAAAGTGGAATACTCTTAAAATACAAGGTAGACATTAAAAACAAAATTCACATTATCATGATACATGATTATGGTATTGATATGTTGTGATTAGATGACTTATTACAAAAACTTCAATAATAGCAATAAATAGTGGCAAACCAGCTACCTGTACTGGCAAAATCAAAACAAAATAAAAACTGGAATAGCACCTATGCATCACTTCATAGCAGTTAATATTTTGCCTTCCTAAGATAGCGGTAAAATACCAGTGAAACACTGCTCCTTAGAGTAAGAACAGTTATAGATGGAATAAACTGTCTTGTTATTAAAATCAAGTATAGGTATTTTAAAACCTCAGGCAGTATCATTGCAAAGCTGACTTCTCTCTCAATCCATAAATATCAATTTTTTCATCATTTATTTTGTAGTTCAAATACCACCCCTACCAGGAAAAATTCTTCCCATCAGATGTCTGAGCTGACATATAAGGGAGTGCATAGTGCATCATGCTGTGAATGCTCTGTTTCACTTTTGCTCCCCTAGGATTAAGAGAAACACCATTCATCTGTCACTCTGACTGCTAATTTAGGGATGTATTTCCAACACTCAAATGTTACATACAATAAATCAGTTGCAATAGATGCCATAATGCTTTCATAGTACATGGCAAGTTTGAATAAACGGTGGAGAGAAAATAACTCCTCTAGAAGAACAAAATACCTTGAAAGCAGACTAGATGCCAGCAAAATGTTAAAACTAAGTTGCATCCCTATAGAAAGGGACTGACAGAAGCTTGTGGTTCTTTAATGTGTCTTGTCCTACGAGTTGCATCTGGTATTTAAAAACTACAGGTACATATTATTGTTCCAGGAAGTTCTGATCTAGGTGGATCTGATTTGCTTCTGTTAGTGGGAGGTCCATACAAAGACCACAGAAATGCAATGGGCTTTGTCCAAAATACAGTAGAGTGCAATAAAATGTAGGTGCATTTGGAATATATCCTTTTTTTTCACACGAGGTTTAATTACTCCAGTTTAATTCTGTCTCTACAGTTAATTTGTTTCTGGACAATACACCTAAACAAACCTAAATGCACTTTGGCGTACGAGGAATCATACTCTGTAGTCCACTTTGTTTCAATCATAGAAATAAGGTAGACTTTGCATATAGTACTAAATTAGCAATGACCAAGAAGATTCCTTCTACTGGAATATAACCATCAGCTTTTGAGTGGTCACACTTAGACCTGAGCCAGGTAGCATTGTGCTAAACAATACCTGGGAGTCAGCCTGGGCCAGGAGTTATCTCCAGCACACAGTCTGGATGTGGCCATTCTCTTGGGGAGGTTTGGAGAGCAGGAACATGGACACAGGCTGTTCCATGCTGGCTGTCCTTGGACCTATGGCATGTACCTGGCATCTTATAACTGAGACAGCTAAAATTTGGTGGCATAGTTCAGAAAAAACCCTATGAGTTCTTCTGTTCAAGGGGGATCTGAAAAAGGGTGTTGAAGTACTCAAATTCATTGTAGTAATTTGGAAAAGATGTAAAAAAACAAAAAACAAAAAAACAAAAAAGTATTTAGAAAAAGCTCTGAGGCCTTTGAGTACTACTGTGCTCATCTTACTGGTGAAAATTATGCCAGTGTAAGTGCTGTATGGGGTCATCACTCTTTAGGGTGTATCTAGCTGTTCATGCAGGGTGTAGTGCTGGCGAACCGGAATTTTATTTAAAGCCCATATGGAAAGCTTAGTGCTGTCATACAGATAACACACTTAATAGAAACTGCATGCCAGAAGACAAACTAAGAAGTTTTATGTTACTAAGCATCAAGGCATTGTTTATCAGAATACATCTTTTTTGCTATAGAATTGTTATGATAAACTCATTGTCGTTCAGAAATAATTACCTTTAACTTTCCCGCTGATTTCGGATTCTTGTCAGTAGAATCGATATTTTGCATTTAATTGAGCAGCGGCTTCTTATATCTCACAATATTGATCCCAAATCGAATAATGTATTAATTTTTAGAATCACAGTTTATAAGCACTAACCCTTCTTTGATTTTAACAGCTATACCCTATGAAAGAATGCATCTTGGAGTAAGATTCAACTGCAGATGAAAACGTTTAAATGTGTTTGGGATTTGTGCATGGGAGTTAAGTATCTCATCTCCCGCTGTAATTACTGGAAACGCAGGCATTATAAATAATGGAGTTTAAAGAGCTGTTCAGCTGATCAACTGTTTGTATCTTCTTTACAATAAGACACACAGCTCCTCTGGATGTATTTATGTTGTAGAAAGTTTCTCTGTGTTGTCAGTTACCATTCTGCTTCTATCCTGGCTATATGGAGGAGTTGAGGCTGAAAGACTAAGATTAAAAGTACTGTAAATGGAAAAGGCTTGAGTTTTGTAGAAGTAGTAATGGGATGGAGTATATATATATATGTATACCCAAAAGTGTGTATGGTTGCTCAGGTTCACTTGAGAATAGTAGTGTAATACTTGTTGCATTTTTGTGCTGTCTTAAAAGAACACTCTCACAGATCTATCATCCATTTATCTTGTGCTGGTCCACATAAAGAATTACAGCTTTCTAATATATCATTTACGCCAGCAACTCAATAGCCTTAAATCTTAAGATATTACGTTTTGAAAAAATAAAAGGGAATAGAAAATAAGGTTCCTTATTCTTTATCCAGCATTGTCAAATAGGGACCCCAGTGCAGAAACACAGAAGGTCAAGCCATACCATTAGAAACCTTATGTCTTATGATTCATTTTCGTATTTGTATGACTAAATAATTGGCGCCCTAAGTGTAATCCAGTATCATCCTCACCTGTGTGTCCAGGCCAAATAAGAGGAGATTGTCTTGAATTTGAAAAGAGATTTCAAATGTCTAAGTAAAGTACTCAAATAGGAGTGGGAAAGTTCCTGCCTGAGGACACCAGATACCAGGGATAGTGATGAAAAAAAAAAACCCAGGATCTCCCTTTCCCACCTCCTTAAACTGCTTTGAGAGCTCCGTGCACTGCTACCACAAGTTGGCCAGAACTTTATGTAACCGTACCTGCCAAAAAGTTTAAACATCCCAGTAACTTAAGGCCAGATTCTGTACTCGGAAATGAGAAAGAAACAATCCAGGGTGAAGTTCAGAGATTTCTAAGTTCTAAGAAGTTTCCTCTCTTAGATCAGAGAGGAAAATGCTAATTCTTTGCTTATTTAATGCTTTACACATTTGAATGTAATCCCTCAGAAGCTAGGAAAAGTACTTCTGGTATCTCCAGGGTGGTTCTTTTTGGAGACTGAAGTTCTGTACATGCAGTGGGACCTTGATATGAGAACAGTGTATGATGATCTGTAGTAGACTATAAGGTCAACATCAGCTCCCTGTATACCATCTACTTCTTTTGATATACATAGATGCAAAGATTAAAAAGAACATAAATGGAACATCAATCAAGGAAAATAAAAACTTTATTCTCTAGGCAATGGGTTTTTTTTCCTGATTTTGCAAAGCATACCTTATGGAAGTCAGAAATGCAGATGTCAAGGGAATTAATTTCACTGCATCAATCCAGTGTTTCCAGATGAGTGCAAAGATAGCACAACTAGTAGTGTCTCAACTGTAAATTAGCTGTCTGGACATCAAAGTGTTTGTAACCATATAAAAATAAGCCTGCTGGTATTAATGGTTTCTCTGATTACACATTGCTTGGGAATGTTTGGGATACCGGGAAAACACTGTTTCTCTTGGGTAATGGTTGAACTGGTTAAAAGTAAACAGAAAATAAACAGAAACAGTTTTTCATTATTATCTATAAGTCTGTAAATATTGTGTCATTCTTGTTGGAATGGAAAAAAAGCTATCATGTGAAAAGATTTCTTGTTAATGCCAGCAATATCAATAGACATTTTACACTGTTACAAATCTAAGATTGTTAGGATTTTCTCACATTGGGGTCAATTGCTATGGTTACATAAAGTGTGCTATTTGTTTGAATCTTCAGTCCTGGTAACATTCTAGTTTTAGAGCTTTTTAGTGAATGTTGTTTATACTGTAGGGCAATTTCCTTAGAGGAAAAGGTGTTATTTCTTTTCCTTTTAGTTCTTTGAGTATTTTTTGCCACTGTTTGCTTTCTCTGAGGAAGAAGAAGATTCTGGGCTGTTGTATTTTGTATTTTTGACACTGAAATGACTGTGTTTTAACTTAACTTCTGGAAGGAAACTTAGCCCTGCAAATACCTTCTACAAAATTACTAAGAATCCTTTTTTTTTTTCAAATTGGCATTTACCCTCTGATAGCAGAGTGAGCAAGCTATGTGTCATCATAGCCTTTCCATACACATTTGTATCATACAAAGTAGAGGAGTACTGAAAGTAATTTTCAGGCTGCACTCCAGCTAAATAAAGCCAGAATGAGCTCAGGTCTATTGAACTGCACAGCCTAATGGGTAAAGAAAAAATCTATTGGAGGCTATTGAATACAAAGATATTGCATTTGATTAAGCGAGTACTTAAACCACAGATCACTGAGTGCTGTATGACTATTCAGAAGACTAATTATTACAAGCTTAATTAGAAGTTCTAAGCATATATTTATTATACTATTCTCTAAACCTTCACAGCTAGCTACTGTTGGAGCCTGGGATAAGTGGAGATATGTTCTGTCCTTCCTTTGCTTTTCTCCTTTTGTTCTTGGTTTGAGGTGCTGGTTTTTTTTTTACTTCTGACCACAGGATTAGCGAGGACTAGTGCAGTTTTTCTCCTCAGAAGTAAAGATATCATTTTGCTAGTTTATGGTCTATATTGCCTGCAGTACTAGTTTGAATTCAGGTAGGATTTTGTAAACCTCTGTCACAGGCACTACAGTAAAATATCAAGAATCACTTGATTCACTCAATAGTCGCTATCTGTGTATCATCATCTTCCTTTGAGTAAATTCCAGAGTAAAAGTTAGCATGTCATAAGATCTGATTAAATATTATCCAGTTGCTAAGTACAAGTGTTCTGATTTTATATTCCCATTTGCAAAGCCAGTAAGAGGCCAAGACTTCCCACCTATATTCAGAGTAGAGTTCAAATACCATTAGGAAAGCCAAATGATCTGTTGCCAAAGGTGATGGTCATTAAAATAAATCTAATAGTAAATACATTGTTTCCTATTGAATTAAGAGGTATATTAGAAATACCAGCATTTTTGGTTTCAAAGTTTTTTCTGATAGGACCATACTTGTAACCTGGCACAGTCTATCCCTAAAATGGGATATTCTGCGGCAGATTTTTAGAGGAGGTATCGTTTTAGTACTGATAGTAAGAATAAGAGTACAGGTACAATGAACAATACAAAGTATGCATGTTAATGTGATTTTTGTTTTATCAGCTTTCCACGTAAATGAACATACAAGGAATTAAAGTGAGCATAGCTAGTCTCTTAACCAGGGTAGTTACCTCCCCTTGTACTGCATTTTCTTGAAGCGTTTCTTTATGCAACAAACTTATGTAGGATATTGGTTCTTGAATCTTACAAGCTAACTAAAAGCAGTAATTCATAGCATGGCAAATAGATTATGCATCATGGTACCAGAGCAGTCAAATCTTTGTAAAGCAAGCCTGCCATTCAGAAGGACCTTTGTGATAGACTGGAGAAATGGACTGATGGAAACCTCATGAAGTTCAACAAAAGAAAATGTGGGATGAAATAACCCCATGCAACAGTACAGCTTGTGGGCCAACCACATACCGGCTGTGTTAGCAAGAGGTTAACCAGCAGGTCAAGGGAAGTAATGCTTCCACATTATTTGGCACTTGCCAGACTGCATCTGGAATCTGTGTCCAATTTTCTGCTTCCAAGTGCGAGAAGGACTTTGACATACTGAAGCGAGTCTGGCAGAGGGTCACCAAGAAATTTAGGGGCTGGAGCACGTGATACATGATGAAAGCAACCACAGCTTGTTCAGCCTGAAAAAGAGGAAGCTAAAGGGAAATTCTGTTGCTGTCTATAACTGACTAATGGCAGGATATGGAGGAGATGCAGCCAGACCCTTCTTGAATATGCATACTAAAGGACAGAATTTGGACTGATACATAATAGAAGAAAAAAAACTGAAATCAAAGATTGAAACTGGTTGGTCAGGAAGGTTGAGGAATTCCCCAGCTTTGAACATTGCAAACTTGGCTGGTCAAAATTCTGAGCCGCTTGATCTAACTGGACCTCTTTTGAACAGTGTCAAACTACAGATCTCTGGAAATGCTCCAAACTTTTTCTGGTGTACATCATTCTACCATTCTATGACTGCACTGAAGTTTCCCATTTCAGATAATAAAATGGCAGGTGGGGTAGAAATAGAAGATCTTTTGTAAGACATATATGATAAACCATCTCAAATTTCTAAAAACTGTTTAAAAATCTTGGTAGCGTATAATTGGACTTTCCAGCTTCTGCACTTTCTGTAATCTGTAACTGCTGGTATTTCCTGGAATAGATGGTTTATGTATATAAGGAACAGGGTTTTCTGTCTTTCATTTTGTCTCAGTCATTGTGGTTTATTTTATCTATAATGTTGCTTGCTGTATTCTTCCATAAGAATATGATCTGGCTGCTGCAAAATTGCACTCGGTGACAGCTTCACACATGTGTCACAGCTATGGAATCAGAAGCAGTAAGATTTAAGCATCTTAAGTGTCTGTTGAAATGGTAAAGTAATATAATTAAGCTCTACATGTTGCAAACTGGGATATGCATCCTTACCCAATTCAGTAGAAAATGAACCCACAACATTCCTAGTAGAATAGCATGAGTAACAAGCTGGTGTAGTTTATTAACTCTACGCAAGATAGCATGTTTCCATTTGTATGTTTTGGCCCTCAAGGTTTAAATTTTATGTCATCCCTTTTCTTCCATTTTGTTCTTTGATTAAAATTGAGGATACCTTGACAGTTATACCCTTTCATTAAATGAATCAGAAAAGGTTGTTTTAATTTGGATACTCAGGAATAGTAGTTCTTATTTTCAGATCGATACCTACATAAAGTTCTCGTGGAGTGAACATGTGGAATTTAATCTTACAGATACTTTTGAGTTCAGAAGTTGATCCTTTTAATAATCTGGGGTTCACTTTTAGCTGACTTTGATATGGCAAAAATTAGGCATTGCTGCTGCTTTGGCATGACAAAACACATCTGCAACTAGACCTGATTTTTCAAGGAAGACGAGACCATAATGCTATCACTAGAAAAGCTAATTTTGCATAGAGAATAGATTTTAGAAATTGATTTATGTGAATTCCGTAAGATGTTTATCAAGTGGGGGCCACAGGCTTCTGTTTGATTAAAAAGGAGTATTCTTCTCAGTTGAATGTGTGGAGTTATGACTTCAGATGTATCTCTTCACATCTGTATACAGGTAATGCCAGACTTTTACAATTTCTTTGACATATTGGTATATGTATCATATGCATTGTATTTTCGGTATTCTAAAAGAGATTTCCTTAAAAGCAATGGCAAAAAAGCAATATGAAGTGGTAATACAAAGCATACATTAAAAATGCATATATTTTATTCTCAAATAACTTAAATATTTTTTCCAGACTCTTCTTTTGAGGAGCATATGTGAGGGGCAAAGATATGGACTCCTTGGTAGCAGTGTTAAGTACTGTTGAAACTTCGCCTCTGGAACTTCGGAAACAATCATTAAATTTGGTTTTCCATTTGATCAAACGAAGAAAGGACGGGTAATCTCTGTCAGAGGACTGGATTTTATTTCCCAAGGCTAACAGCCATTTCCAGGACTTTGTCAGACCTACTAAGAGTTTTTTCTACCATTGTCAGATGGTATTATTTAAAATCAGTTCATCCACTTGTGTGGGATTCATATCCTATATCATACAGTGACTCTGACAAGAAGATGCTTTTACTAGGAGTGTTATTCAAAACACTGTTGATTTTCTCAGGCTGCAGACATCTGCAGAAAAAGCTTGTAGAACATACAGCATCTGGTATTGAGTCCTAGCTCCTTACACAGACCATATCAAACAGCTTAGAAACGGAACACATACTTTACATCCGCTTGGAAATAATTTTTTTTTATGTTTGTTGTAGATGTATTAGCTGTCAGCTCATATCATCAGCTAATTATTTTATATCTGAAAATTGTAATAGCATCCTCAGATGTACTAAATTCAGGCAGATTTCCAGCTACTAATCACACCCTTTTTAAAATGGGAGTTAACTCTTAATGTTCCCCAAGCCTGAAGGCCTGATTTCTAGTTCCAGTATTTAAAGAAATGTGTTAGTTATATCACTGTTAGCTGTGTCGGCTAATCTTGTCACCTTCAATTAGATGTTAAACGAGACAAAAATGCTCAAGAGACATTGGCGTCTCTGAAATGCTAGATCTGACTCTAAAATTGACAGAAAAAAAATCATAAACCCCTGAGGAGACAGAGCAACCACCAGTGAAGAGTAAATTTTCTTCAACAGCATATAAGATGGCATGAGAATCTACAGTGGCGTCTAACAGCGCTGTCAAATAATTGATGCCAGACTGCGGATGTTAGTGTTGCTACACTGGAAGCACCTTTAATAGTAAATAGACTTCAACCTTCAGAGCTGTGCTTCAAAACTTTGTTATTGAAGGTATTGTTCTTTGCATCCCAATTATGTTAAATTGTCAAGTATAGGATTTTGAACTGAAGATACTTTTCTGTTATTTTGTGAGTAGCGCTCTGTGATTTTTTGATCTTTTATTTGTAGATCTTTGATTCATCCTGCCACTCCTTCACCTCCCAGATAATCCCTAACCCTTCCATCTCAGTCAGTCTGAAGCACCAGGAAAATCTAAGCTGAATGAGAGAAAACCTTAGAAATGTAAACAGGTTTTGATATTTCGTTTTAATTTTCAGTTTAAATTTACAAAACTATCCATTCCCAGCAATAAGAATATATACCTGAAGTATGGCGGGTATTCCGTATCTTTATAACTAGTTTTGAACAGGAGTTACAACTTCTGTTCGACAACTATGGCTTCCTTTTCAGGAGATCATCCTGGTAGTAGGATTCTGGGATATCTCTTGCTAAGCTCTTGAATTCAAAGCTCTCTACCTCTCAGAATCATTTACCCAACTGTAGAGTAAACATAAAATAATATTAAAAAATAATACTGTCTATATTTAAAGCTGTTCTCTGTTTTCGTCTTTTCTAAGTGACTGAAAAATTTGCATCTAGGATTGAGGGGGTGCTAATATCTTTGCAAAGTATTGTTTTCATTGCAACCAATTTTAAGAATGAGCTCAAGGAATGGAGTCTTGTTAAATTTATTTCTATAACAGGCTGGATGAATGAATACTGTGTTCAAACACTATTATTAATGCTGCATAACAATTAGTATATTGGGCACTGCAAATTAAGATGATTCAAAGTCAAATTCCCCAAACTAGCCCTTTTTGTTTATGTCTTGCAGTCTGAATACTCTTTATATTGCTTTTAATTGCTGATTTGAAATAAACATTGGCTTCTCTCTTATGATGGGACTCAGAGAAGCTGTGCTGATTTAGAACTGAAAATCCAAGCAGCTAAATAGTTCATAATTAAATTTGCAAATCATGTTACATTAACTGCATTAATTAATTATTTTCAAGTGATTTTAAAATTACACCTTTCTGCAATGCACAATTGCAATAAGGACTTCTGGTATTGCTTTGAAATGTTACGGTATTATTATGGTAATTCAGAAATGTTTCAAGATATTTTCTAATTCTGTGTATATCTCCAAATGAGATAAAATTAAGCAATTTTTTTTTCTTAAAATAACTGTTTTAAAATACTTACAGTAACTCAGAATATTGTGCCTCAAACTTTCTAATAACTTATAAGCCCAATACACAGGTAAATTCAATTTTTGTGAGTATGTGCCACTAATGTGAATTTAGATCTACGCCCAAAAGAAAAAAATAAAAAGGCATTATCTGCATATTTGGAAAGTACATTCAAATATTTACTTTTGGAACTAAAATTAGTGTCTAGTATGCAGCTCAAATTATGGATTAGTGCTACATTATTTAGTTGAGAATTTCAGAGTTCATTGACATACAGCATTCAGATACTTTCTGAACGATAGAAAGGTCTTTCTTCATTGAATTATGTCTTGTTGCAAACTGATGGAGTTTTAAAATAATTGTATGTGTATAGTATTGAGCAATAGAAGAGTGCTGTAGGATTTAGCTGAGATAGTGTTAACATTAGCTCATTACATCAATGTTTGTAAGATTCAGATTCTCAAGGGTTGTTTCTTTGGAAAGCTGCACATATTCATTATCAGTTTAAACCATCAGTATAAGAACTGCCTTTGTGTTAGAAATATAAATAAAGACTTGTCAGGAAAAAATGAAGACTCTTTACCACTTTTCAAGTGAAGGGAATGTGTAACAAAGGCTGTAGGAGTCTTAAAATTTCAGCTAAACATATTACTTTCATGGCATGTCCTATACTAAAAAACTTAAAAATATTTCACAAAAAATGTTTCTTCTAATGTGTTGTTTTAAATTCTATATTACTTAAGCAAATATTTAAATATTCTATTAGTTTTTCTGCATACTTGACATGAATATAATTCTACCTTCCTGCCAAGTATGTCAAATCCCAAACTCACTTTCATTTGCCAGGGTAAATGTTTATTTTGTTTTCCCACATAATGTGCTCTTTAAAGTGTCACCAGGATACCAAATCTGATTGCTTTTTAATAGACATGGTGGGGTTTTTTGCTTTCATTAGGAAACAGGATAAACTATCAGTAAAGCTTACGGTAATGAATCTGTATACAGTAGATGCTCTTTGCTCTCCTTCCCCTCATCTCACCATTTAAAAAAATAAAATTCCCATCAAAACTATTGTAATGGTGCCTCATTTTTCACACATGCATGAAGGGTCTAGAGTAGTAAGGGAGTTTGGTGGGAGGCAGTCAGTGCTGTAAAGCAAGCGACCAGGATATATAGGATCCATTTCTTCTGTTAAAGGTAAGCTGTGATGACTCAACAAGGCTCCCCAAAAAAAAATTCATTCTTTGTTTTGCTGTGAAATAGCTAATACTATGTAAGATACAATTCATTGGAAGGTTGCTACTGAAGAAAGGTGGTTTCACTAATACAAACCATGTAAATTTCAGATACTAAAAGCTGCCAGCAAATGCTCACATAGTTTTTCATTTCAGTTTCGCTGACTTTCATCCTTGAAAGTCTCAAAGTTTTCCTTCAGTCAACCAAACTAACAAAATCTGGCAAATTTTGTTTAGAAATTAAAATTTTTGATTTTCTGCTTTTAAATGATATATCAGTAAAGTTTCAACTAAAATTTTCAATTCTATTTCTTATGCAAATGAAATGGAACTGGTTTAAGCATTACTGTGACAGTTTTACACAATTCAAGAATACATTTTTTTTGAGATTTCCCTTTTTTTTTTCCAAAGAAAGGAATGGGGATGCTTTCTAGGACAACTCCTGTAGTGTCTTTGGATGGTGGCAATTGTTTAGAATTAATAACAACATATGTTTCTTTGGTTTTATGTAAATGCTTAATAATTTTGTGGTATATTTATCAGGAGTACAGTGTAAGGGACTAAATAAATAGATTGTTCCAAATTAGGCAAATCAGCCAATGGTTCGAATTAACTTAATTCCAAAGCTAAATCATTCTGTTAAATCCCGGAATCTTCATGCTTTCCTTTTCCTTTCTAACATTCAAAAGGGAAAAAAGAAAGTAGGGGGAGAATAAGAAGCATTTACCAATTAAGCAAACTGCCTTTGGGAAAATAATCTTTTTACAATTCTATTTCTCATGTATATAGTGGAGATAATGCTCACAAAGCTACTGTGAAGATAAATTCTCTCATATTTAAAGGAATTAAGAACCAGTAATGAATAGCAGCATATACAATTTTGCATAGTTAAATAAATAGCAAGTGTCACAAAGTTATTAACATCTAAGTAAGGAAATAGTCACACTGGGCCAGATTCTGTTCTCAGTGTCATGTGTGAAGTCCCAAAAGAAAAACAAACAAAACAACTATCTTTTATTCAAAGCCTTTTAATTCAGATAGTGATTTTTAGGGTCTTCTTACTTTTCGTACCCGGGCGCATGGTGCAGTTTTGATTTTCCTTTTTTCTGCCCCAGCCTGTGCGAGCTGGGAATATGTGGCTAGAGTGTATCATGGCATCACCATGCCCAATATTTGCACTGGTTCAGTATCAGTGCAAATAACCCCATAAGCTTTGCAGCAGTTGTGAAACAAGCCTCACATTGTGATTAATTCAGCCTTCATTTGCACTCAGTCATGCTCAAATGGCAAATTAGGAGCAGAACCCAGGTAGGAGTTTTGAATATCAAAGTCCTGTTCTCTTTCTGGTTGGGAAGACTGGGCTGTTCAAGAGGCAGGAGGCAGCCGAATTCAGCCTGTGAAGTTGAGAGAGACATCTCTTATCAAGTATTTTAAGCTTAAAGAGAAATGTACTCTGTCTTCATAAAATCACATGCAGATTATATGTAATGCATACTGGTCACTGATTTCTGAGGGAAGCATTTCCTTTTTAACTCAATGTATGACTCACTTATTCCCTAAATTTTGTGATATGATTTTTATCTGCAGTTTCATGTTTTGCAATTATCAAATTAGAAAGGCGTTTCCGAAAGACTAAAAATCTGACCACAGAATTAGACTCAGTGGTGTAAATGCCACAAGTTGAATGTGAAATGTCTACATGCACACTTCTTGTGTTAAGGAATGCATTTTTGAATACCACCCTGTATTGTTCTCTGATTACAGTGGACTCTAACAAAGTAAGCTTAAGTAACTGCATTCTCCAGTCACATGCCAGGGAGACCACATCTGCGTACATGTGGTACCATGTATTTTAATTTTAAGTAATTTTAATTAATTAATGCTTTCCTTATAGACATTCATGAATGCCCTTCTTACACAAATCCATCATAAAAGTTGGCAGATTTGGATATGTTGTGGAAAATGGTTTAGCTAATTGTTTTACTCATTTTTGTCAGTAATAGTTTAAGTGAATTAGTGGCCTTCCTTTAAAAAACTAGATCAGTATCTTGTCTAGGTGTATCTCATCTCCCAAGTTGCATTAACAACTGCTCTATATAGCTAAAGGGTGAGAAGTTCTCAGCTGGAAACTAGACATCTGTTTCTATCAGTCATCTGCATTCCTGTGTCTGCAGGGAGCAGGGCACATCCAGAGCTGACACATTCTCTTACCACACCTTCAGTAGATGTGATCAGCCTACAGAGGTGCCTCTCTTTTCCCATTGGTTATAAAGGGTGATTTGGTTATACTAAAACACCCAGCATTGTATGAGGTGAGTCCTAGCCTGAGGCAATGCTGTGTAATGATTTTATGAAAGAACACAGCCAGCTTAGCAGCAGCTGGAGTTCTCCTCTCTTGAGCCATACTGGCCTGTTTTCATTCCAGAATACCTTTGTAGAGGGAGTCCTAGTTGTATTTCTAACCTGCATGTGGGATAATATAGAGAAAAAGCTCTTTTAGACTTGTGTCCCGTTTTGAAAACCCATTTTTCTGCTTTCCTTTAGCAAGAGGGTGATAACCATCTATGCTAGGTGCGACCTTAAGTAAGGAGAGGTGTTCATAGGATAAGATCCTAGAGCTATTAAAGTTACCAAAAGCTTTGCTGGGGATATTATAAAGCCAGGATTTCATCTGTAAGTTGTAAGACTCAATCCAGACTTATGAACTGGTTTGCTGTAATGCACACCAAATTACTTGTGCACACAGGAAAAAAAAAGTGTGTCTTGAATTTCTTTTTTGTACATTCTGCCATCATTTTGGATGTTGGGCTTTTTTAAAAAATATTTTTTTCAAGGGACAGCATAACTAAAAAAAACCCAAACATTTTAATTATAAACATTTTTGTTTCCACTCTGATTGAAAGAGTATCACCTGCTAAGGTTGCCTGTGTGTATATGCCTGTAACGTTGTAATACTTGTAGTATCTGAAAGAATGACAGATAATGTGAGTATTGGCTGATCTACTGGGGATGAATATAAGGCAAGTTGTTTTATTAAGCATAAGGTAAAAGACAGAATTTTAATATTTACAAATATGAGAACAGAAGTAAATGAATGTTTATTGCTCATATGATCTGAAACTTATTCAAGTTTCTCCTAATGAAAATTTTCCTAAATCTTCTCATACCTCTTCTTTTGTTGTGGAGCTCCAGAGGACCATTCAGGAGACCATTTCTCAGTGTTTGTCAGCAGGCCTAATTCGCAAAGAATTACAGAGATGTGCTTTACAGGATAATGAATTTTATCAGAGGAATTGCTTGCTAGTATGTACATTGAGTTCACTTTGCTTTCCTTTCTTTTCGATATAGAGTGTAAGAACAATGCTTCTGAGGACTTCCTCTTCTTCATTTCTTATTTAACATTACCAAAACTCTGAAATGTCTTTTTAGAAGTATATATTGATCCTGCCTATTAACAGGACAGAATTTTATGGTGCTTTTTTTTTTTTTTTTCTTTTTAATTAAATTTGTTCTCCTATATACATTTACTAAGTAAAGCCAGTGAATGAGGGGGCTTGTCCCTACATTTTTTTTAGTCACCTGCTGTTCAGTTTAACTTGCTTCATTGGGTGTATTGCTTAACAGGTCATGGCTGTAAAGTGAATAATTCTGAACATATGGTAGGTAGGTGACTAGATAGAATATGTTTGGGAACTGAGTTTTACTGAAGCGTCTTATGTATAGGATTGATCTCCTGGTGAACTTTGAGTTGAAATCACTCCCATAATATTATGCCTTTCCATTTGTATTCAGTAGGAGCAGGACTCTTCTCCAACCGTCCTCTACAGCAAGGATGGTGGGCAAGTGTGCCAGACATGTTGTGCTTGTACTACTGTGAGTCAGCTTTCATTCAAGACCATAAACAGCCTTCACTCCATTCAGAGCAGTGAAAGGAGTGCAGTTTCAGGGAGTCAGATTATTTGTAGGCATCTCTTCAGTTGCCTCTAATTCAGTGCTAAATTACCAAGGGTCTGTACCTGAATTGGATTCAAAACCAAGCTATCTGCAAATGACAATGGCAGAAATATTATGAGGGTGAGAAGTACTTGAGGATATTTTAAGATGACATATAACTGCAAGAAATTTGCATAGAATCCAGTACAAATATTAAGTAAATATACATTTCTAATCTGTCTGTCCTTTTCGTTTATCCATCTATCCCCATCTGTAGTCATAAAGCTAAAAGAAATATTTTACTAATTTCTCATAGCTTACAATATTTTACTTATAAGTGAGCCTCTGTAATTATTGTATTATCATTAAATAGAGTGTGATGGCTGATTTTGACTGGAAATAAAAGAAATAAACTGAAATTCATTATGCAAAAGTGGCTGCTTTGCTGTTTGTATCTCCCAGACAATGCAGTGATGCCTGTTTTGATGACTGCAAGCTTTACTTGTGGGATGCTACAACTGTATATATGAACCTCATCTATGAATTGATACAGAGTCAGGATAAGTGCTCAGAAGAATGCTGTCCAGAAGACATGAAAGTATCCTAATATTAAACTAGTATGAACATTTTTTGATGTACAGCCAGATGGAAACCACAGAAAGGTGTTAGAGTATCCTCAACCAGAAAAGTGAGGGAAGGTCAGTTGTCTTAATATATGAATAAATCCCACATAACTTTTGAAGTTTGGTAGCAAAGTTTATCCAAAATCATTTAACATTTTTTGAAAAGCACTGGTGGAAGATAGCCATGAATTTAACACATAGTTTTACAAAATTCATGACGATTCTTATTATAGCGTAAAAAAAAATATTTTCCTGTAAAAATCAAAGGTATTCAGTGAAATGAAAATGTTTTGTTTGCAGGTTCCAGCTCCGGTTTTCAGACTAGCAGTAATAAATTTAGACAAGGAATTTGGATATGATATGGAGCTGGTTTAAATAAATACAGTATGTGTAGATTTTGCATATATTCAAGGGCAAAGTACTGCAGGGGCAGTGAGTCCCTATCAGGAGATGAATTTTATTTATTCCTTAAGCAATGAGATCATGAGTGCTGGGAATTAATCCATTCATTGTGTTATTTCTGTTCAATTTCATTTGCTTTCTTTCTTCATAATTCCCTCAAAATTTCTACATAATTTTAAGTAGTCTTGCCAGCTCCCTTTCTCCTACTTATCTGCACACACTTTGTTAGGATACATTTTGCATACTTTGGGGAGGATGAATGGAGTTAACACACAGACGGGGTACAGAGCCGCCTTTGTGTACATTTGCATTGCTTTGCTTTGAGATCAGAGCAGGAACAAAATTTACTGAGTCATTCTTTAGTCTTGGCTTTTGCTTAGCCGTCAGTGGTGTTCTTCACTGATCAGAGTAGGATTCATCTTGCTTTTCTGAGGATGTCTGTACTGTGGGCATGTAGACCTAAGTAAGTGTCTCTACCGCTGATGTATGCAGTTGATGAACTTTAGATGAATTTATAGATTCATTCATCTGACTTATTTTAACATCTAGTTTAGCTTGAAGTTGCTCTCTAAAAGTGCCTTACTGAAAAGGGACTTTAGGTGACTAATTAGGATACTGCAAAGATCTAACTTGTTCGAGTGAAATCCCATCTTTTGGCCCTGGACAGAAAATCACCAATTTTTTATAATGAAAAATTATAATTAAAAAGGGTATACTTAATATTTGTCATAATCTACAGCTTCCTTTCATGGCATTTACAGTTGTGGATCCTTAACATCTCTGTAATAGTTAAGATTTTTAAGGTTCTTAAGGTCTTAAACTCTGTTTCTTCATGGGGAATGGGGTTAATAATACTGTAGAGATAAAAGAAACACTGTTCTTACTAGTTATAACTGTGAAATACATTAAACTGGGAATCACCTTGGTCTGCCAGAAAGACCTCATGTTTTCTTCTAATATTGGGAACTTTGCACTAAACACATGAGCACTCAAAACCAGTATTACATCAAAGGCCTCAAGTTTGCTATGCAGGTTCAGGTTAATGGTTACTGCAGAATGTATGGTATGTTCTATAAGGGGTGGGTAAAAATTATAAAAATTCCCTGTATGTCTGTACTTTATGGCCAAATCAGGTACTGCATTACAAAAGCTATTGATCTTTCCCCAAGTGGCATTTTTATTTTCTGTACAAAGCTCTAAGTAAGCTTGATCTTTGAAAATACGTACTCTTAAAACCCTTTTTTAATTTGCTTACTAATTCAAGTGATTCTCAGAAGAGTAAATACATTTTTCCTTTATGTAACAAAAATCTTCAGATAGTGATAATTCTCAGATAATTTCTAGATACAGAAGACTAAAACTGTATTTTCAGCATATTTGTAAACTCTTCAATATTGAGGTATCTTGTATTTTATTCCTCAAATTACTCTTTGGTTTTGGGTTTTTTGGTACAGCGTACAGTACCCTGTTATTCTCTAGTCTAAAGATGATTATGATAGTAATAATAAATATTTAGCATATTCTTTTAGTAATATCAGTCATCGCAGGGCAACTTTGATTTTTCCCTGGGGTAGCCACCTAGCTCCTTTGGCGCCGTGCTAGGTGCACAATGAAGAGGTCTTTAGCAAAGGAAATCAGGTAGTCATACCACAATATTAATATTCAAGCAGTTTGGGAAGCCAACATCTTCATCATTAATATTGTTGCCAAACACAGGGGTGTCTAGCCATGCTGCATACGTTTTTCAAATGTTCCAGCTTAGCAGCTACTCGGCACATTTCCTTCAAACACAGAAGAGTTGGTAAGCAAGTTAACGTTTGGCCTCTTGCCTTCCCCCCACACAAAGAGCTTTATATGTCAAGTGTGACAGCTTTAAAATGGAATCAAAATAAGATTATTTTTCATCTTGGATGGTAGGTGACAGCATGCAACTCTGCCTTTTCTTTCCTTTCTCTTTTTAGTCTTCCTTTTTAGTTCTTCGTGCTGAAAGAAAGATATAATGCAGCACATTTTTTTGGAAGACTAAGCACATGTTTACTGTGCCAGGTCCTATCTACTGCAGCCTTCAGCATGTTCCAAGGAAAGCATTCAAAGTATTTTAACTCTGCTGTACACCACATAACTCAGCTTAACTTCTTAGACTGACTAGTACTACTATAGAGGGAGTAAAAACAATACATTTTTAATTCCTTTGATAAACCACTGGAGCAGTGTCATTGATGTTATTTATTGTATCTGTTTTCAAGCTAAGATTACTTCAAGGAGGCATATCGTTAGGGTTGTCAGTGTTTCTTCATGCAGGAAAGATTCCTGGCCAATTGCTTTTATACTGATGAAAGAGGACTTCAGTCCTGTTGGAGTCATTTGCTGTTCCTTCCAAGAATAGAATTTGGAAATTTCACTTGTATAAAATTAAAGTTATTTCTGAGTTAAATCATCCTGTGTGATTTCTTGTTCTTAAGGAAAAAAAGAAAAAGTTCAAAAATGACTGTAAAAAAACCAGGCAAGTGGGTATTTTGAAGACTTAAAAGAAAGCATTACTTGCAGGTTATGGCATTTTCACAAACTTCCTGTGACTTCCCATCACTGAATGCTGTTTCCTTTAAACTCCTTTGTCCTGGAGAAACACTGTGTTCACAGTAATACGCTCACTCTTTCTTCTCCCTTTTTATCTCATGTTATTCATTGATTTTGGGTTTATAGCATATACCTTAGAAATGTAGATGCAAGGCAGCGTTAAATTTTTCCAAAGCAGGGATGATGTAAGAGAAAATGATTACTGGCAGTAATCTTGTAAAGTGAAGAGGAAACATGATCTGCTGTTGTCTTCTGCTTTGGTATTTCCGTAAAGATAATATACCTTTGTATATTTCTCCTGCATTTACTGGTTATTTATAGACTATTCTAAAGCTGGTAGGACTGATGGAACAGCTATTCTTATACCTTGAACTGTGCATTTCCATGCCGTGATGTGGGGGTTTTTTTGAAGTGTATTAGGAAGAAAATACAGATATTTATTTTAAAAGCTATTGTATCTCATAATGATTTATCCCATCACTGTAGAATCCACCTGTAAGAAAGACTTCTTTTAGAGAGGAGAATTGGAGGGAAAAAGCAATTTTATTTCAGCGATACACAGGTAATTTTACTATGTCAAAAAAAAATCCATACAGAGAAAAAGTAAGTTTGAGCATTCATTTAGTATATTAAGAACAAAATTAAGTCCTGTATTTAGACAACAACTGTAGACAATTTGTAGCAGAAATGAAGTCCCTATTGGAAAAATCCCTCAGCAACACCTTTATAAACCTTTGATTGGTATTTTTTTGTTTCATTTTTTATAAGGGAACTCAGGGAGCTATGGCAAAATTTGTGTGTGTGTGTGGGGGTATTTTCCTTGTTGATTTCTGTCCTTGATGTGAACTGTCGTGGTTTAAGCCAAGCCGTAAATCAGAACCACGCAGCCTGCTTACTCACTCCCCCGGCTTCCTTCCTCAGCTCCCGGAGGGATGGGGAGGAGAATCGAAAGAACACAACTCCCACAGGTTGAGATAAGAACACTCCAGTAACTAAGGGATAACACAAACCACTGCTGCTACCACCAATAATAATAATGACAAGGGAAATAACAAGGGGAGAGAGTACAGCTGCTCACCACACCGACACACAGCCCGACCCCCTCAGTGGTCTAGCCCTTCCAGGTAACTGCCCCCAGTTACATCCTGGGCATGATGTGCTGTGGTATGGAATACCTCTTTGGTTAGTTTGG
>WYDI02030793.1:0-23631 GCA_009867235.2 Psittacus erithacus
TGTCCATGTCACCAACAAAGATGTTGAACAAGACTGGTCCCAACACCGATCCCTGAGGGACACCACTCATTACTGGTGTCCAGCTGGACACCGAGCCATTGACCACAACTCTTTGCGTGCGGCCATTCAGCCAGTTCTTCATCCACCGAGTGGTTCAGTTAAACCAACATAATTTCTCATGAAGATTTGTCTGAACTGTTCTTAAATACATAATATATAATATGTAATGATCTCCCCAGAAAAACTAACCAGTCTTCTATTTTCTTCTTTGCTAAAATACTCTGTCCCCAAATTTCTGATACTGTAAATCAGGCGTATAACTCCTCATTCTGTCCACACTGGACCTGGAAAACAGTTTGTTCCTTTCCTTTTCTTTTGCAGCCCTATACGCTGAAGATTGTTACCAGGTCTCTGCTCAGTCCTTTTCTCTAAACAAATACAGTTTATTCAGTCTTTCGTTCTACATCAGGTTTTCTGGACCTCAGATTAGTTTCCATTGCTCTTCTTAGGCCTATCTCCATTTGGCTCCATCCATGAAGTGCACAATCCAAATGGGGCAGAGTACTTGGGCTGAGCTCTTTCCCATGCTGAGAAGAGGAAAGCATCTGGCCTTTCTGTGTGTTTCACAGCCCTACCAGTGTTTGCTATTCCAGCACTTAAGCCAACAGCTATTCCTCAGTTTAAGGGTACAGCAGAAATCTCTAGCCTGTAGCCAAATCAAAGCAGGTGCTCAAACATTATGTTTCTGTACATTCATGGCTCTGGGTGGACTGGTGGCTAAATCCACAGAGGGCTCTTACTTAGCTTCCCTTCTTCTCTGCTCTCTGCTCAGAAAGGGTGACAAGGTGTGGCTTGCCAAGGCTGAATGCCAACAGCTAAAATTTCCTATACAGCTGTAGAAGTAAAGAACTATTGAGTGTGCCTGGTCCCCACCACACCCTGTCTCTGACTTTGCTTTGCCCCTTCTAGCTGAAGTACCCTGCTCTGCTGTCTGCCTGTGCAGGGAGGCATGTAGGGTCATGAGATACAATCCCTGCCTTTCTCATGCCCGCTTCCCTTTTTTTCCTGCATGTTTTGTCCTGTGTGCCTGCGGCCCACCTCCCTCAGTATGCTGTGCTTTTTTCTAGTATTTTAGGGAGATAAAAGCTTCTAGGTTGGCTGCTTTTATTTCACTCTCAGATTATAGCAAAGCTGCCCCATTCAGAAAGACTAGATGGCACATTAGATGACACAAATCTTAAGCCCTGCTTTTTTGCCCTTTTTTTTTTGTTGGTTTATTTTTGTTTAACAGAAATCTGATGCTTCAGTCATGTCCCTGGCAGAAGAAGAGAACAGGCAGTCCTCAAAACTACTTTAAAAGCACCTCATAGTTATATTGTGACCACGTCTGAAGTTGTGAATGCAGGGACTCCGTCCTTTTGAGATGCTGAGTGCACTCAGCTGCCTGGAGGTCCCCAGAAGTTAAAGTCACTAAGCATTTTCTAGGACACTCTTACCACCCCAGTAGGACAAGAACCAAATAAAATCAGTAAGTGACTGACCTGGTTGTCTGCTTGTATTGAAACCAGTTGTATGAAACTGACCAAGAGAGTGGAAAAACCTAAGAATTTAATCTGAAAAGTGGGGGAAGGAGGTAGTTTCATTGCGCTTAGATGTGGGTTTGGGAGAGTGAATACAACAGGAGTGAGTTTTTTCTGTTGCTGATAGCGGGGGGTTTTCACCCAGCACAATCATGTATATGTTGCTGAATCAGAATAACATACATGCCAAATCTGATGGATCAGGCATTTCAAGCTGTGCAGAGAAAGGCAGGGTGTTTTTTTCTTTTTCATGCAGTAGGAAAAGTGTATTTTTTTCCAACCTTGCTTAACTTAAGAAACAGCTGGATATATTTACTTTCAATCTTTTCAGTAAAATCTACCCTTCAGATGAGAATAAGCATGAAACATTTAAAAAGAATTTTCAGACAGTAGACAGAGGAAATGTTGGGGTTCTTAACCCTGACTGATGTGTTCTTTATAGGTCATGCTTTCCAAAAATAAGCTAAAGATGCTTGAGGAAATTATATAATGTGATTAATAATCTGCATTTCAAGAGATTGATGTGATCTTGTCAGGATTGTCTCCCTACAAAGGGAGAATAAAAGGAAGATATACAGTGTAGAGCAGGGTTCAGTTCAGACACTGTGTGAAAGCGGAGGCTAGAAAAACAGCAGCAGCATACTTTTACCCAGCACAGGCATATGATCAGCTGTTGCACCTTGACTGATTTGTCATGTCCTATCTCTGTGTCCAGTCAAGTCATTGGCAAAGGTCTTGAAGTAAAAAGCTGGTTTGTCACAGGACCACGCTCTTCATATGTTGGGGGTTTTTTAAATAAATCCTTTCATCCGACTATCACATGTTTATTTCCTATAGAACATTATCATTTAAAGTTTCTTAGCAATAAGCCCCAGTCCTACTCATAATCACAAAAGCTGTGGATTGCCTATATTGGGTACTTCGCTGTGCCAGAGATAGCTACTCCTATGTCATCCTCACTAACTGAAAATGCAGGGAAAGTAACTGAATGATCAATTTTATAATGCTTTGACTGTCCATGCTGTAGATGCTATTAGAGGCCTTAATTCCATAGCAATTGATTGTAAATATCCAGTGAATGATGATGCAAATATGCCATGACTGACTCTTACCATGGGCTTCATTTGGGTACCTAATGTCAGTTTGTGGTACCATTCACAGCCTTTGAAAAGCAGCTTTTGTAACTAGTCTTTGCTTTAATGAAAACCAGAATTCTTTCAGGAATGAACAATAAAATTGTCAAGCATTTGTTTTTCTAGCTGAACTTCCAGTGACAAAATATTTAAGGCATATAGGACAATTGTTTTTCATCAGAGAGATGGGATGGATGATGTCAGGATACAAAGAGTACATTATTCTTTATACATACAAATTTGTATTATATAAGTACACATCTTTTTAAATATGTTGGGAGATATTTCAGTCAAAACAAATATTGTATCCTATGTGTTTATGGAGTCTAAGAATCTGATCTTTTTGCCTTTGTATTTTAAATCTCTGTGGCTTGAACTTGATTTTCTAAGTTTCCATAGAAGTGTCCAAATGGGCTAGCTATTAGAGTCATATTTTAAAGTTTATTTTAAATTTTTGTTGAAGTCTATCTAGAATTTATTAGTTCCAGGAAAAATCTTGACATAGAGGCAGGGTCATTTTTCAGTTCAGTGGGGTTTTTTTAGTGTTTTTTTTCTCCTTATAGATACAGCATAAATGGGTATCATTTAGCTTGTAAATAAGAAAATCACTTACAAAAAAGAAAATAAAACCAGAGAATTCCAACAGCAAAACAAAGCCATAACAATGTAATGAAATAATGCAATTATTATTTTGATGAAATTACAGCATGAGATTTTATGGCTTTCATGATTAGCTGTCCAACGCTCCTTAAGAGGGAGGGCTGGAGATTAGTTGTGGCACCTGTGCACAGGATGTAGCACAGAAATTATGCCTCCTGGGTTGAAGTGCCTGGCTAAGTAAGACTCAGGTCTTCCTCTTTATCAGGGGGGGATGAGGAACCACAGCAGTTGTTCTTGGGAGGCAGAGGTACTCTTTTGTGTGGAATTAGCCTGCAGCTTGGATGGCACTCTCAGGCAGCACTTGTGCAGCAGATTGGGACCACACAAACTTTTATGCTAAAAAAAAATGATAATTTAAAAAACTGTCACTGTATAGAAAATAGTATTTTGAGCAGCAAAGCTACTGAGGTCTAATATGTAGCTTTCTGTCTTATGGGTATATCTTGTCTGATCTACAGTGCAAATGCCAAACAAACCAGTTCCCAGAGCTGGGATGCCCACAGTGTTTTGCAGTCACTGACGTCTAATACTGTTGTCATTTTTCAGTAAAACATAACAGAAGCTTCTCCTCAATTTAGTTTACCAGCCTTGTAGAAACTGAATATATTTCACATTCCTATTCTTCTTAAAATGCAACTGAAATTGGCCATGTGCTTAGAAGTTAAGAGAAGACATATCATGATTACACATTTCCAATATCTTAGGAAAGTAGTCCTATAATAATAATGGTATCAGTTTGGTGAACAAAATATTGAATCACATCAGGATGTTTCTGCACACAAACTCTTCAGGTTTGGCAGGATCTCATCTGGAAAATGAATTATACATTCTAGGGGTTCGCTGGAAAGTCAGTTGTCTGCAGATTCCGTAGTAGGACAGATGTCTGTCTTCTGCTCTCCCTCATATGAGAGACAGGTGATGAAAAAAAGATATGCATTAAGATTATTTAGACTGTAGAAAGTCAAAGGGGAAATGAATTTGAACGGTTTATCTACTTTCAACATTATGTAACAGAATAGGTCTAATGTCAGTCAGCCGTGTCAGAGGAAGCTGATTTGTATTCACTATTTGCAAAATTAATTAAATGTGGATTTTGCAATTTAACTTCAGGATTCTACTGCTTCAAACATAAGTAAATCCTTAACACAGTAAGTGATGCTTGTAGAGATGTTTAGCATGTGCTTCACCTGAAGTATCTGTTGATTGCTGAAACAGGGCCCCTGATAATCTTTGGGAAAAGCTACTTGATTGATCTTTTGGGATAAAATCAAAGGTAAGCAATTAAATGATTCTTTATATTATCTTACAATGAATGCATAAAACCAGGATTGCATCTAAGACAGGCAAGAATATTTAGTAGTTTAAGCAGATCTTTTGGGAAAAAGTTTGTCGTGATTTTTTGCTTATTTTCTCTCCCCAGAAAAGTCAGGAAAATAAAAAGTCGACCACACACTAAAAAGTAGGAGCATGTTTCCAAAATTATAAAGCTTAAAAAAATCTGAAAACAAGCAGTATATTGGAGAATTCTTCCAAATGTCATACTGGCACTCTGACTGTAGGTCAAAGAGCTGCTAGGTTTTGAAGCCAGGAGGGGTTATTAATAGTCATCTCTTTCAGCTTTCCTTCAAAAAATAGAATTTCACCCTGCAGTTCTTGGTTTGTGTCCATTACATGTGAGCCAGGTGTGAAAAAATTCACTATTGACACAGACTTGAAGTCATGCAGAATTTACTGCATCCTTTCACAAGCTGTTCAACTGCTTAATTTCCTCACAATAGAAATTTGTGTGCTTTACCGTTTGAACTTACCTAAATTCGTCTTCTAGCTATGGGATCTTGTTATGTCGTTATGCATGAAAAACAGATGCATTAAAGCATCTGTTTTTGCAATGTGAACACCAGTGCCTGCACTGAGGCAGGGATGTCTGCTCAGCAAAATGAGGTTAACACTGAAATGTGTGTCACAGCTCTGAGTGCGTAAACATTTTCCACAAAGTTAGAGTATCTCGTCAAACACAGAAATGGAAAACCTGTTTTGTTACCGGCAGCAGAGGTTAAAGACCAGGTAGTTTTAGTACCAATTAATTTTTTTCCGTGTGCCTCTCCTGAGTCATAATAACCTGTAGGAGTCTCTGATTTAACATAGCTACCACACTGCCACGTAAGATGGCAGAGCTACATCTAAGAGGGAGAAAAGTCTGGTTCAGCTGTCTGTCTTGTCTTTCCAGAGCTAAAAGTGTGTTGCCTGACTGAGATCAAGTATCAGTCTGGCCGCTTCTATCATCAGAAGCATAATCTGTCATTTTTGCTGATGTCTTAAATTCTGTCTCTTCTATGTCTGGCAATAGATTTTGAAAAATACACTTGATATTTTTGTCTCCTTTCTAGCATACAGACTCAGCATAAATACAAAGGATTGAGCAACATATTTTGAAGGAAATTACCCATCTAGAGAGAGGGAAAAGGCAAAAAGCCATTCAATAAATTGTTACAGTGACATTTTGATTTTGAAAGCTTAGGATAGCTATATTGGAGGAAGTCAGCAATCTTCAAATACTGTAATTAGAGGGTTTGGACACAGAATTTGATTTATTTTTTATGTTTAAATTTTCTGTTGTCTTTGTGAAGCCTCAAGAGATTGGTCTCTAGTACTTGACAGTTTTAATTTGTACTGTTTGTATTATAAACAGGAATGTAAGGTACTTTTCAGATCAGTTCAAAAAGCAGATTCTGCCCCCTAAAAGCATAGTTTCACAGATTTGCACCAAGCATTCACAGGGATGTTGCTAAACTTCTCTGAACATGAATATTGACTAATAAACAGTGTTTGCTGAATAGTGATGTCTTCTATGTTCAGGTTAATTCATTTTATGAATTGAATCATATTATAAATAGCAGAAGATGTGGCAGTTTTCAAAGATCAATAGTCAAATTATATGCATCCTTTTCCTTCACTTCATCTTTCCATCAAGTGCCAAGTACAAATATTCCTTTTCCTTTTCTTAAATATTGTCATGAAAAGCAGTTAAGTCTTTACAAAACAGTTGCTAATGTTTGTTCGGAATTTTTCATAGATGTAGTGCTTCATATTTGCTCCATGAAAACAATTTGGGAAAATGTGTTTACAGCATAATTCCGATAAAAGTTTTTGTAACATTAAAGTTAGATGGTCAGATTTGAAGGGGATGCATTCCTGTCTGGTAACAAATAAGATGTTACTGTGAACTTGGAGCTTCAGGCTCCCCCCCCACAAAGGGCATAGGTGCTCAAGCTGGGAATACCAAATTACAAAGCCAAAAAGCCCTCACTTTGCTGCCTCCCAGTCCTATAGTCATTAAGGCCCCCCCTTCTTGAGGTGCCTGGATTTCCATTCTGTATCTCCAGTTGGAGCCTCAAGAACCCTTGCTTTTGGGGTGAAATCAGCAAGCTGGGAACATACTTAACACACAGCTGGTTGGATCAGGCCTGCACAAACATGAATGTGACTCCTTCAGTATTTAGTGCTTATTAGTACCATGTACTGCTTACCACAATAAGCTGAGTGTACCTACCTTCAGCAAAAGCTAGACCAAAGCTCAGTTAGTTAAAAATATATATGTCTATATATGTATATATATGCGCATATGTCTGTTGTTTATTAAACAGAAGCTACAAATAATCTCTGACACAGATACCAAATCAGAGGTCTTTCCTCCCAAATGAATGCCCTGAGTACTGAGGTGGAGGGAAGGTGTGTCCTGCACTTACTGTAGAAGACTTGGCTTTCCTCAGCCTGAGTAAAAAATAATCTGAACTTGTGTCAGACCTCCTTGCCCAGGTGCTCTCAGAAGGAGCATGGCAGGAGGCAAATATCAATACAGCACTTCATGGACATCTGGCATCCTGCTGTCTCTCTTTCTCTGGGTTCATGGGCAAAAGCCTCTCTAGGAGTCAGGATGGCTGAAGGATGCTATGGGGCATGTAGCTCTGAAGAGTCATGCTTTTGCTTGAGATCAAGTCATGCTTTTGCTTGAGAGCTCTCCTAGTATGCTGGTCTGACGGGGCAGCTCTGAGTCACTGCCTGGACCTCAGCAGCAGGCTCATATTAGCTGGAGTATCTTGCTGTCCAGGGTCTGAATGCAAGGAGATGAGCAGCAGCTTTTCCTACTGCCCTCAAGCATGAAAACTTCTAATTTCCAAAAGGGAAAGATCAAATTTTGCAGTTTCAACATTTGAAAGTGGCAAAGTAGGGGAGCATAGTGAAAAATGGGGAAATTATGTGTGAGTTAGTGTGCTTGCTTGTTTTTAACCACTTAACTAGAAAATAAAAGAGCACATTGAAATTGTTTGCTGATTCCTACACAGTGTGTGCTTCCATTTTCAGTGGAAGTTTGGAGAAGTTCAGATGGCAAGTTTGAATCATAGCCATGTGGATTGATGCCAGAGAATTTTGCCTCATACAAGGTAAGTTAACATGCATTTTTTTCAGTAAAAATGGGCCTGTTTGCTTGGGGACTGTGGCTTTGTGTGTGTATCTACAATGTCACACATCTGGTGTTTGTCTCTGCAGTCCCTTTTTTCTAGTTTTGGTCTAACATATCTACTGATAGCTATGGTATCACTATCCTGTAGCAGGGAAACAGGTAGTATTTTTCAGTTTGCTAAATCTGTCTCTTCTTGTGCATATTACTGCTTCCTTTGTTGCTCCTTTAGTTCAGTGGCATTCATGCTAGTATAAAATAGGAAAGCATCAGAATTTCCTAGTATGGGCAGAGACCTACACACAATGATTAAACTGGATTTGTCCAAACTTTTGCCATTTCATTCTTTCTCAGATATTCTGTGGGGAAGTTGTTTGTGCTCTGACAAGCAAACTATTGTGTTTGTTAGTTTGTTTGCTTTTTAAGGATTAAATATTTTTAAAAGTTCATTTTTATGCTCCAGTGACTACACAAATTGCTACTATCTGTTAGTATTTGCCTGGAGGATTAGGACTAACATTCAGAATAATGTACCCGGCATGTCTCTTTGATTATTACAAAACTGCTACATGAAGTATTATTTGGTGGCTATTTTATGATGTGCTCAACTGGAATAAAAAGTCTGTTTCATTTAAAAAAGAATGCATCTGAGGACAGTGCAATGAGACCCTGATACAGCTGTTTTGCAATAGAATACATTCTCATGAAGTGATTTAGTGTCTCAGCTGGGATTAATTCCCAGGGAGAATTCCAGAATTGTCACTTACTGACTAGTTTATTTTCAGTGGAGAATGCTGACTTCTCAGAAAAGGAGGAGGGGAGTGAAGAACCATCTCATTTGTTTTATCCCTGTGTTTGGTGGGTTAGGGCAAAGTTATTTGGGGGCAATTCTGCTGCATTCCGTGTCAGATACTCATTCCTCAAGTGCAGAGCAGGGAATTTTATTGCTTTCACTTGGGGTAGTTAAAAATAATAAATTATATTTGAAAATAGGAGATGCATTTTATATGTCTCTTGTAAACTTTGCACTCAAAGATCTCCATCAGCTGTGCAAATGCACCAGCAATTCTGTTAACATCTGGCAAGCAGCAAGAGGGGAAAATACCGATTTAAAAAAAAATCTTCAGTGTAATATTCCAAAGCAAGTTTTTTATTAGTTTCCCTCCCTCCTTATTTTGCATAGACCAAAATACTCAACAATTTTTTGGTCAGAAAATACGTTGCTTCCGCAGGTCTCCCAAGTAACAAGCAATAGGACAGGAGGAAATGGCCTCCTGTTGCACCAGGAAAGGTTTTAGATAGAATAGTGGGAAAAATGTCATCACAGAAAGGGCTGTCAAGCATTGGAAGAGGCTGCCCAGGGAAGTGGTTGAGAAACCAACCCTGGAGGTGTTTAAAAGACTTGTAGGTGTGACACTTGGGGACCTGGTTTAGTGGTGGACTTCGCAGCCGTAGGTTAATGGTTGGACTCAAAGTCTTTTCCAAGCTGAGTGATTCTACAATTACAATGTAACTACAGCGACTAGACCGACTTGTTTACGCTGAATTGTCATTGCTGCATTTTAGAAAACTGAGTTCTTAAGTCCTTGACAAGACTGCTGCCGTGTGTGACTATGTCTGCAGTCAGCACATCCCAGTAGGAGATGTAAAGCTCCTTGAATTTTAACTGACATGGAATGTAAATTGGGCAAGTAATAGGCAGAAACACTCTTTTCTTGAGAGCCATACTCACAACTGAAAATCATTTGAATTCTAATTAATAAAATAGAAAAAGCCACTTTCAGCATTATTTCCCATAAAAGGATTTATTTTAATGATAAAATGTGTTATGACTGTTCTTGTATGTAGGTGTGTCCATGTATGTACATACATAGACACAGGGGAAACTGATCCATTTCTTGCAGTTTTAAGTCATGCCTGAGAAAAACCAAATTCTAATGTATAAAATAGGCGCACATGCAAACGTGTATTTTGTTTTGGTTTGCTAGCAGCGGCCCTCAAGACTTCATTTCTTGAGAAGTCCAACTTAGAGTTAATTTTTCAGTATTTGCTGCATTTTCTGAGCATCTTTGTGCTCAGAAAATTCAGAGATTGTTTAAATGTGCTTTCTTACATGATAGAAAAGACTTTTCAGATGGGTGATCTGTTGTATCTCATGGGCCCTGAAGATTTCCAGTATCTATATTACTTATGTGTGTATGTCTCACTGGTACCTAGACCTGTCCATTCCCTTGTTTTCAGTGAATTAATGTTTAACTTTGAGCCCAGCAGGGTTATGGCAGGGCTCAGGCTGGATACACTCCTGAGTGACATGCACACCTATGTGTAAGGTAGCATACTGCTATGGTGCTGTTCTTTCCAACAAGAGTCAGCAGCTGTGGCATGCAGGTGGGTATTTCTGGCAATCCTAACTAGCTGTGTGACTGTGTAAAGTCTCTGACAATTTCCCTTTACATAGCAATACTTTCTCATGATTTTAAAAGAATTTACTGCTAACATGAATATAGATTTGTAGCTTTTTAAATGTAACATAATTGCCAAACACTATGGTCAAGATTATCTCTTGCATCTGTCTTTGGAAGGGGATCTACAGAAAGGGATGATTTTGGTTTCTCCGCCTGCCTTGTCTTCCCTTTTAAGCCCTGCAGACTCTCTTTTTCTGTTGCTCTGTGTGGTTGCATAGGGATGGCAGAACTGGTGACTGCATAGTGGAGTGTAGAGAGGTTTCAGCAGAAGGGAAAAGAAGAGGGGAAGTTGAAAGAAAGTGAGCATTACTTCTACTACCTGCAATTCTCTGTGAGATGAGAAGTGTTTTGAGAGGACCCTGGCTCCTTGAAGGCATTAGACTTCTCTAAAGTCTTCTGAGAAAGAAAGGGAGAAATAGAAAATACCCGCACATCCCTACCTAATGGGAGGTCTGATCTTGATCCTGGGGAATGTCTCAATTTTGAGTGTCCTTTGTGCAGCTTAAAAACGCTGGGAACTCCAGTGCACAGGCATTAGGATGTATGACTTTCGGGTTTTGGAGTAGGTAAACTCCAACCGAAGTAAACTGAAACTAAGCAAACTGCTTGGGTACATAAGTGGTATCCTTCTTCCTTGAAGGTGAACATGTACCTAAACACTCTGATTAATCAGGAGCTAGATTGTCTCAAAATTAGTCAGTGATGTTCTTCTTTCACTGGAATGGAATGTAATACAACCAGTTCAATATATATTGAATGTGTATACTGAATGGACTGGAACCTCTTAGAGTCAAGTGCTTAATAACTGCAGAGCTTAAAGTAGCAGACTACAACAAAAGTATTTGGGAGTCACAGTCCTTGGAAAAAAAACACTCTGATGTGTCTGTTTAGGCTATTCCTTCTTCCTTTTCTCTTACCATTCACAAGGTTCTGCTGTGCTAACTGTGAGGCATGTCTCTCTTTCATTGCTTGCTGTCTTTGCAAAGCCTTCTGAGCATCAGATTAGGCAGGTATATCTGTGTCAAGTCACAAAATATGGGGGAGTTTAATCAGGACATTCTAAAAGTCTTAGCAGATGCCAAGGAGCCATATTCAGAATTGCCAATACCTTTATTTTTATCTTAGTTTGTTTTCAAGTTTGAACATGTGTGTACACTAAGATTAGAACTATTTGCATGCCAGGTTTTAGAGTTCAGTTATTTTGGGGTTAACTCCATAAAAATAAAATAACAAAAAAAAAAAAAAGAAAGCGGGTGGCATTTGATCAGGAGGAGAAGGGGAGATGATTTTATTCAAAGCAGAAATAAAAGACAATTTTTCATTCAAAGCAGTTAATAAAGAAAAGGCAAAATGATGCATAGAGATCAAGCACAGAAAAATATGATTTCCTGAAGACGGTATTCTCTCTTCACTTACTCCCTTGTCAAACAGTAAAATTTAATCTCATTTCTGGATCCATGAGAGCTGGTCCTTACAGCCATGTATGGGAGGTCTGCTGCACAAGGAATCTGCAGCTCCTCAAGGGAAGTTATGGCCAACTGCTCTAATGCCCCATGCTTCTACACCAACACTTACAATTTTTAAAAAATTTGGTTTATTTTATTTTTATTTTTCCAGTTCCCAGATACATTGAAGTGCATTTAAACAAAATATCTAACCAAACTTTTTTGATATGCAAGATACTGAAGGGGTGGATTCCATATGCCTTGCAGTTAACAACTGCTTGCAGATCTAAGTTGTGTGGTTTTGCGTGTAGAAACAGAGCTTTACACACAACTAATAAGTTGCTTAATAAGACTACTGATGGTATAATCTAGCTTTATAAGTTCTGATGACTATCAATTCTCCTTGGTGCTGATCCTGAATTTATGGCATTTTTATATGTGAAGGTCAGAACAGGAAGAAATCTCTGAATTTAAAGAAGCAGAAAAGCCACTCTCTGCAGCTGCTACTGCGTTAGCCAGGCTGCAATTACAGCCAAGACTCTGTATCTAGGTAGAAGAGGGGTCTCAACTTCTATTTGGCTATCAAAAACAGCAGTCCGGATTCAACATCTGGCTCAGGAAATCCCTAAACTGCTGATTGTCGGAAGCAGGGAGGATATTTGTGTTAGGGGGGAGATGGGGAGAAGGAATCACTCTGCATGCACACTGTCCTTTTTATTCTTTCCTAAGCTTCTGCCTCTGTCTGCTGTCAAAGGCAGGATATTAGGCTGGATGGATCTTTCATCTGACCTGGGGTGGCAGTTCCTGTGTGCTTGGGGCGGGGGGAGGTGAAATGGGAGGTGGCTGTGAACGCCCATCTCTTAGGATGTAAGTATTCCGAACATGGCTTTCTCCTCCTGCCTAAACTTTTATGGTTGTAGTGCTTCATCTATTATCTGTTTTTCCCTAATACTGCTCAAAGCAAAAGTGCAGCAGGCGGGGAGTGGGAGAGTTGGCCCCCTCCTAAAAGGTGTGTATTTTTATGTGTTTATGTATTGATTTTGGTTTGGATGAAGATTGCCCCCCTGCCTACCCCAGGGAATTCAGAACAGTGACATCATTTTTAATCCTTGACAGTTTATGGTCTTTGAAAGAGATTCTGGATAGCACTGACCAATTAAGATGCCATTTTAATAGTTCTTTCAAGTGAAATCAAGTGAGTAATTAAATAAAATTGAATGAGGACCATGTCAGGCCACCCACAAGCTCTCATATCCACTACAAATAGATTAATAAGTCAGGCTAGGGAGAAATGCTGTGTGCTGAAGTCATCCTATTTATGTATTATTGGGTCACTCTAGGAATGAGACTTTCAGCTGGAAAATTTGTTTTCTTTGTACGATGTTTCCAAGCAAGAACATACCAGATAGTAAATTGCTGTAAAAGCAGCAGTAAATTTCCTACCTTTTTTAATTCGATATGGTGGTATTAATGCCATTGTTTTGTACAGATGGCCTACTGTAAAAGTCACAGTACATAAACAGGATTTTTTACATTAAATGCTGGATTAGAATTTCTGCTGCCTTGTTATTTATATGATTATATATGGATGCTTGTCAAAAGTTGCTTTAGAGCACAAGCATAGGGTATGGTATTACACATGCTTTGCATTCATTTTACACAGATAAAAAAAGCAGGCAAAGGAGAAACAAATGCTTTTGAGATTTACAGTAGGATAACTGAATAGATACTGAAGCAAAGTGATATCTCTTTGGTATATCAGTTAAATTTTTTTAGGGGAAAAAGAAAAAACTTTTTGCTCTTCAAGCTCTTCCACTTTTACGTGTTAAATATTGTGCCAGGATTTCTCACTATAATTAGAAGTATTAAGTGGAAACTGCATTTCCGAAGTGCATTCTGTGTACTGTAGCTGTGATGCCTAACACTGTCTCGGATCTATGCAAAATGTTGATAAAATATTGGCAATTGAAAAATGTCTGATTTAAAATTATAGCAGAGTTATTAATATGATTACATTTGATAATAGTTTTGAGAACTTCACTTGCATCTACAGTATTATTTGTCCCTGAAATAAGCCTGGGGGGAGGTAGTGGTTCAATACAACAGCCAAAATAATCTCATCTCATCAAAATAATCACATACAGATTCATAGAAAGACTCATATTATTCCTCAAGAATTTCCTCTGTAGGATACCTTCTGGGCACAGCTGATGGAGTGGGGACTAGGCAGCATTCCCTGCTCGCCACACATAAACTTGTTTTCCTTTCTCATCAGTATGTTGCAATCAACTGATCATTGCTCAGTGCCTGTAGGTGCTACCCTAGTACAAATACATACTTGCCGTTTTCATCCTCTCCTAAAACATGATTTGCTAGTTTTACTGTTCTTCTGGGACAATGGCAGGCCCCCTCTGGTGGTCAGAACCACATCTGTACATTTCTATGGGATTTCACTCTAGAACTGGTTTGCTGAGGGTCTAAAACATCTGCTTTATGTTTTAAAGTCTTGCAACAATACTTAGTTCATTTTTCTAAGAAAACCACCAGAATGAGCCAAAACTGGAGGAGAAAAATGCATAGGAGAGGTGTTCCACGTGTGTCAGGTCCCAGAAATGTGGTTAGTAACACGGACGGGTACACACAGAGTAGCTGCAAAATTCATTAAACAGATTCTCCTGCCCAGCTGGCATGCCGAAGCTGGGGTGGCACTCAGGATGCCAGGACTGGGCCCACTGCTCGAGACAGGACAGAGCATTAGGGAAAAACAGGAAACCAACTCTTACTGCTGAGAAAATAAACCAACCTAATGTCATACACTGCTCTTTCTCTGATCACTGGAAACAACACGGATACTGGATGTGGCATATTGAGGTACAGAAACCAAGTATAGTTTGAATTATTTGTTTCTATGGCTCCCTTTAATTTAGTAGAGTTGGGCTTATGATAACAAAAAATTTTGGATTCACACAGAGGATTATGGTATGCAACTCTTAAATTTAGAGGATGACTACCCTAATCACTTTTCCTCTTCCTTTTCCTATAATATGTTTGTGTGTGAAAAAGTAGCATTTCCCTTTGCTGTTGTGAAGATGTTTGGTGTTGTCCTCTCTGGCAAGTTATTTCAACAGCATCTGTTTTCCTGGATATAATTCCTGGAGGTTGAGATGGTTTCTGAAACTGCTGGGAAAACGAAACAATGTTTGAAATCACTGTGGCATCTTTAAAAGCAACTATTAGCCATGTCATCAGGAAGATAATCCAAATGGCTGTCCAAAATCAGTCTTACAGTCACTACCCAGGGCTTCTCCTTCCCTTCTGAATCTGGCTGATTCTCACACATTGCACAAGCTTCCACTGGCATTCCTTAGCCTGTCCCCTAAGCCCTCAACTTGACTTTCTGTCTGCTGCCTCCCAGCAGCAACACATACCATCCGCCACTCAAAGGATGAAAGAGTCCTGTCAACACAACAGCTGACCAAGAAAAAGAGTTATTCACTGAATAAGCTCAATCAGTTCTGTCATTGGTGGCAAACAGTTGACATACAATAATTCTGTTGTAGTTTTAAAACCCCACTAGCCACAATAATGGCTGCTGAAGCACTTATCGTTGTCATGTGATTCTTATTAGCCAATTTTTAAGGAAGCTGAGAAAGAGGGATTGTAATGTTTCATAAAAATACATTTAATGTTATTTAAGGGTTTATAACTGATAATGATGGTTTCCCAGGATCCCCCACTTTTCCACATCTCCTAGTAGCTCTTCTGCATACCTGTGCACTGCAAAAAATGGCTCTGTGCCATAATATGCTGTGAAGCTTTAAAACTCTGCTAAGAGCAGTCATCCTGGCCAAGGGCTTCTGAATGTTTTTTCCTGTAGTGACTCTGAAGGCCCTGCACAATTTGCTGGTAAGTGTATGCTGTTGGCAGTACACACCACCATCAGAAAAGAGGTGAGCTGCCAGAGTAGCTGGACTGCTTAGAGTTTAGGGTGTATTTTTTTTATTCAGGTTTGTTAATTACTATTAGGTATTTCCAAAGTAGAAAGTTAGAAATGGGTATGGGGATTTTTATTTGTTCTTCTCAAAAAAACATGCCACGTGCAAGGTCCTACACCTGGATCGGAGCAATCCCAGGCACAGCTACAGGTTGGGCAGAGAAGAGATTCAGAGCAGCTCTGCAGAGAAGGACTTGGGGGTGTTGGTCAATGAGAAAATGAACATGAGCCGGCTTCAGTGTGCGCTTGCAGCCCAGAAAGCCAACCGTATCCTGGTCTGCATCAAAAGGAGCGTGACCAGCAGGTCGAAGGAGGTGATCCTGCTCCTCTACTCTGCTCTTGGGAGACCTCACTTGGAGTATTGTGTGCAGTTCTGGTGTCCTCAACATAAAAAGGACATGAAAGTGTTGGAATAAGTCCAGAGGAGAGCCATGAGGATGATCAGGGGACTGGAGCACCTCCCGTATGAAGGTAGGCTGAGAAAGTTGGGGCTATTCAGCCTGGAGAAGAGAAGGCTGCGTGGAGACCTCATAACAGCCTTCCAGTATCTGAAGGGGGCCTATAAGGATGCTGGGGATGGACTATTCGTTAGGGGCTGTAGGGACAGGATAGAGGGTAATGGGTTCAGACTTAAACAGGGGAAGTTTAGATTGGATATAAGGAAGTTCTTTACAGTGAGGGTGGTGAGGCACTGGAATGGGTTGCCCAGGGAAGTTGTGAGTGCTTCATCCCTGGCAGTGTTCAAGGCCAGGCTGGACACAGCCTTGGGTGACATGGTTTAGTGTGAGGCATCCCTGCCCATGGCAGGGGGGTTGGAACTAGATGATCTTAAGGTCCTTTCCAGCCCTAACTATTCTATGATTGTATGATTCTATAATATAGAAAAAAAAAATGTAATTTTCCACGAGACTTCTTTTAGTTATACAACTACAGCCATTCGCTGTGTGAATAAGCAATACTTGTTCATAGGCCTGTGCAGAGGACAGTGGCTTTAAGAGGGAAGGAGTGTATGGCTGCCTTAAGCTTTCTTTTTCAAAATGCCAAATGCAGGACTTCATTCAAAAAGCATTTGTTCACCTAAAGAAAGGAAGATGCTATTCATAAGCAACCTTCAGAGTCCTTTTTCTTTGCTCAATTGAACAGTTGCTCTCAAAGTCTTGTTACTCATGAATCAGTCTGTGTCCATGTCCTTAACCTTCTCTTTGATGACCTAAGTAGTCTGAATTCATGGTCTTCCTCCTATATGACATTTATTTTCCAGGTGGCTAACCAGCAGCACTTGAGCTACATGAAATGCCAGCAGTTCATGCGCAATCTCAGGCCATGACCATGGCATGGTTACAGCAGAAGGTGAGTCACCAGCCAATCTTCTAACGTGGTCTTGTCTTTCATTCAGTGAGTGATCAGACTCTGGGGGACCAGTGTTGTCTTCCACTGATTGTTCCTGGAATTCCCCTTTCATGGCTTTTGATCAAACAGAGATTCCGGTACGGGGCTTATAGGACAAGGAAAATCTGTCATGTCAATGTTAATCACTGTTGTGGCTTTTCTCTGAACTTTATATAATTTATGAGCATCCCTTTTGAACTGCAGGCACTAAGCCTGGACAGTATTCTAGCAGTAATTGCTCAGGACTGCATGCAGACATATGATAGCCATCCTACTTGGTACACCCTTGTGTGTATGCTTGTGTATCCAAGAGCAGCATTGTCTCTTTTAGCAGTGTGTCACACTGGGAGCTCCTGTTCAGCTGACAAAGCAGCATGACTCCAATATGATTCCAGTGACCTAAAGCTCATGAAAGAGATTGCTTTTTTTCCTAGCTGCAGTTAATCATGAAGGAAAACAAGATTACATTGAGGTCTTCTTAAGCATTTTATTTTCCTGGGGACCAGCTTCATTCCGGTGCCCTGGAAACAAAGACCTTAGGTATGAATTGTTAAGTGGCTGAAAAGACCCATTCTCTTTCTTTGTTTCAGGCACTATACAACAGAAGCTAGCAAAGGTATTGAAAGAACCTTTGGTATGGGCATGCATTCCTTTGACTGGGTGCTTGCATGCAAAAGAAGTTTATAGAAATATAATAGTAAGAGCTGATACTTGAATATTACTCTTGGTGCAAACTACAAATTTAAGTTGAGCAAGACTACCCTATTCATCCTGCTGCTGATACTGAGAGCTGCTTCAAATTGCTATTCAACAGATCAGGGGAAAATGCTAATAAAAATACAGTATGCAAGCAAGTTGTGGGAAGGTATAATGGGCATGTATATCCAAGGTACTATGATGTCCCTAATTACTGTAAGATAGTATATTCATGTGACAGAATTTGGCTAAGATTTTTCCATCCTTCCTCATTCCTAATTCTGGCAGCTTCCCAGGCTCCTGCCAGGGAAATACAGCCCCAGGCTGCTGTGTGCTGTACAGGCAGCAGCCTCAACATTAGAGGCTTATAAAGACGTCAGGTTACAATTAAGGGACAGAAAGAACTAAGTGAGGAATTTCACAGTCATGTACAAGGATGGTGCCGAGAAAGAGTGGATAGAGACAAACAGGATTTTTTAGTAGAATGAGCCCAGTTTACTTACAAGATCAGCTGAGAAGAGAAGAGGAAGATGAACTGATAAATCTAAATAAAACAAGTCATGAGCTGGGCGATAACGTAAGGATGCTCTGCAGCAGCAGCAGGAAAACAGAGGCAAAGAAGCATGCATAGGCTTCATTGCTTCATTACAAACTCCCTCATAGTGCTCTGTACTTGGCAGGCTCCTGGCTCACCCTTCTGTACCAGAGGATTTTCCTGGCTAAAGTAGTCTGCTGGCAGATGCTCTTCCACCTCAGACCCAGAGATACCATCTCCCAAACAGCCCATGTGACTAAGAGGAGGCTGACTATATTATCATTTTGGTATCCTGCAAAATATAGATAGGGAAACTGGTTACAGGAAAAGCTTTAAACGTTGCCATGTTCACAGGAACAGAATGCTTTATTGTGTGAGGTTACTTAGAGTCAAGTTTTCCCTTAAACCAAGGCTAAAAGAAGAGGCTTACTTAAAACCATTGGTCTGTAATACAAAGATAGGAAAAAGTAAACCAAAACTCACTATTAAAACTACATTTGGTAAGCATCCTCTCTAGAGTCTCCATAAGCTTATGAAGCTGCAGGCAGCTGTGTACTGTGTACCCCAGCCATGGTGTGTGCTGCTGGGCACTCAGAGATGTTGTATGTGGCTTTTAGGCCCAGGCAGGGCTGCTGCCTCAGTGGAGACAGCTTTTCCCAGCAAGGATGCAGGACAGCTCTCTTCCTATCTGTCCCATTTTTCAGGGGTCTGGAATATAACAGAGTACTAAGGGGATTATGTCATGTCTTTCCCCTTCCTTCTGCCTCCTTCCCAACCCTAAGGTCACTTGGTTAATATTTCTATTGTACACTGTAATTAGCACATTCCTGGCTTCAGGCTACCTTCTCCTGTTCCTGGCCTCTTTAAAACACAGCAGTTTATATTCTCTATATTATTTTTAAAATGTTAATTGTGCAAGGACCTTTTAGGATTTGTAATGTTTAGCTTTCTGTGACCTTTGCACAGGATCTGCCCCTGACACACAGAGCAAACACTGGCTTGCGGCGGCAGGCTGCCAAAGCTGCCCAGCCTCTTATCATCTCATCTCCTCTTACAGTTTATTAGATTTCTGGGGAACCCTTCCACATGCGTTAATGCAGCAAAAATCTGTATTTGTTCCCTAACACCTATCCTGTGGTGTGCCAAACTCAGACTAAAAAGTTATGTTTTAAAAAAAAAAGCCAGTGACTATCCCTGACCTGCAAGATACAGGTGGGATCTTCTCTGTCAGATGAGCACCTATTGAGAGGTCTCAATGGTAAAGCAACCACGGCAATGGCTACATAATTTCACAATGTCTTGCAGTGGCGGAGGCAGTTCTCATAGGAGGGTAACCTCTGGCACAGGAAAAAAGAAAAACTGCAGTGAGCAGCTGGGAGGGTGCCCAGGAGCTTCAGTCTCTGACCCAGTTCAGCTGCAGATACAGCAACACACCCAGGCAAAGCCCCATTAACAGCATTATAAATTTCTGCAATATCTGGGTGTTGTCTGAAGATTTCCCTTGAGCACACCCACGCGACCTCAGTCTCAATCAGCAGGGCTATATAATATACAGGAAAAAGGAACAATGCTTCTTTTTAAGAAACAGACATGAGCATCTGAAATAAGTCACTGTGCTTGACTTAGCCAAACCAAATTCCGGCTGTCTGGAGTTTTGTCTATCTAGTGATAGCGGGATTAGATACAATATGCATGAATATACTGTGAGACTATGCAAAACCAAATAGTGCCTCAAAGATGATTGTGGTTTAATTAATACAGTCTGCTGCTCCATGCCCCACCAAGTTTTTGATTATTTGTCCATTTTTAAATTTTCAACAAAGCATTCCTGCACAGTCGGATGCCTTCAGAAAAAGACAAAAAATGTATCTTCCTTTCCATTTTGGCAATTTGGCTTGTTTTCAAGCCATTTCATTCAATAAAATATATTTTTTGTTCATTAAGAACACATTTGGCATGTCCATTTTTCGAAACCTTTTGAGATTCTAAATTTCTGTGAATTTCATAAGTGAAGAACATGAAATAATTTTACCTATTTTTACATATGGCATAAAAAACTAAAGCAATTTGGAAAACATGTTTTAGTTAAGGACATAAGCATGTTTCTGAAATGCTAAGTTTTCCCGTTACCTTTGTTCAACAATTTCACTTTCATAACTCAAACTCCAGCTTTTAAAAACATAACCACCTCAACTACAAGGTGGTACTTTTGCCCACTCACAGAAGTTGTCATTGATTTCTTTTATTTTTTTATTTTCATTTTTCTATGGTTATTTGGAGTAAAAGACTAAAAATAAAAACATATTGTTCTGAGCATTGTGGACAACTTTTCCAGACAAGGAAAACAGAGGGTTTTATGACTTAGGAAAGCAGAGTTCCCAGAGGGCTGGTCTGCTTTTCTTCCACTCTTCCCTTTAGGATTTTCTGAAAACATTTCACTTACTTTTGACTCTGCAGTACATTTATAGGCTCTTATTTTTAGGGCTTTGTGTATACCTCCCATGTGCATGTTCCAGCCCTGCCTTCTGCCTGCTTTCCCATGCACACAGAGGTATCACCACACACTTGTTTATGTTCACTCACTCAAACATGACCAAAGATTCAAAGTGGGGGGGTGCCTGGCTTGAGTTTTCCCCTTCCCAACTGCTAGGCAAAAATTTGCTCTCTGCTTATAATGGGTTAGGCTGAGTGTTCATTCTCCAGGAGGGAGCAGCGCTGGGGTGGCAGCCCTGGTAATGAGGGGAGCCCTCGGAGGTGCCTGCTGCAGCCTGGGGTGTCTCCTTTTGCAGAAGGCAGAGGGGCAGAGAAGCTGGGCTGCAGCCCCTGTCTTCCTTGCCCCACACTGTGTTTCTGGCCTAGTTCTGTACCCATGTGGATAAGTGGGCAGGAGCTGCAAGGAAATGGTATCTCTGTCCACCAGTTCCCAGGGGTATCTCCCAGCTTGCAGCCCATGCCCTTCCATTGTTTCCCAAAGCAAAAGCTAAGCAGAAGCAGTGCAGCAAGTTCTGAAAGGGTAAAACATGCCTTTGTCCACTCCCTTGATATCCTGAACAGCTGGGTTAGAGCCACACACAACCCACGGCCATGAATGGCAATATTGACTTTAAAAAGAAAGTCCTATTTTTGATTGGCTGTGCCAGCTGTTTGATGTCACAGCTTTGCAGCAACTCAAAATTTCTTTGTAAATAGGGGATCATGACAAAATAGGGAACAATAACATTATATGAAGACTGAGGTTTAAACTGGGATAGCCAAATTTACTTTCTAGTTGCACCTAAATTAATAATCTAATTTGAAAGGGAATCAGAACCTAGCAGCTGCTGGTAGCTTTCTTTAAACTGGTTAGAAAGAGACAGATTATGCTTTTTCTGAGTATTTGGCTGCATATGCTATAAAAAAATCAATAGCCTATTCTTAAAATATATTTCTGTTTGTTGTTGATCTTTTTATTTTATTTTTTTTTACCTAGCAATCTAACTGTAAGTGTACAAATGTCTTAAAACTTAAACCACATATGAAGTATTTTGTGGTCAACAGTGGGGTCCAGTGTATATTTCTTGTTCAACACATGAGCTGTGATGAGATTAGCTGACAAGTAATTCTTTACCAGTATTTTATGGGTTTTTTTAAGCTCACAAGCTTTACTGTCAGACTAAACTCTCGAATATTTGGTGTTTTCTAAAAGGCTGGAGTGTGTTGTCTCTAATGTCTCTGACTTAATTCCACACTATTTAAATGTTTTTTAAGGCTAAAGCTTATTTTACTGATAAATCTGTTAGTCTGCTTAATAGTTCTTAAACATCAGATCTTTGTTAGTGATTTAAGACAAGAGAATTGTCAACATCTCTTTAAGGGAAATTAATGTTTTATATTAACAATTTGAAGGTGTTAGGAAGTACACTGGATTTATAGTCTTTCTCTTACATTCAGAACTGGGATCTTCTAATACAGAGTCCTGCATTAACACAGCAGTTATTATAATTCTACAGGTGGTGTTCTAATAGACTTGCAGTTAACTCAACATACCTGTTATCCACTCGGGAAAAGCTCTGAAGTTTGCTAGGATGGAAAAAAAAATCTCACAGCAAAAGCAGGGAGTTGATATAAAGTGCTGATGGATAAACAAAGGTTGGAAATTAAAGACGGAGTCAGCCTCACAAAGTAGTGGTGGGGCAAAACTCTACAGGCTATGAAAACGAAGCTTGATACATCTCTGCACCCTGGATGATGGGGTTGCTCTTAACAGCAAGGTCTGCATTGTTGGCCCATCTGAACCTGGGATCTTGCCTTATGGTCCACTTTATTCCTGTGTAATGTCAGCAGCTCAGCTTCCTCTTCTGTTAAGCTTTCATTTATCTGGGCATGGTAATCAGAACTGGACTATAAATTTGTGAGTGTTTCCAGTACAGGGCAGGAACACGGACAGATGTCTGTGTGGAAAAATGTTCAGACTGCAAAACTCAGACACCTTTGTATTCCAGTCCCCCAAATTCTAAAGACAGTTAGGTGATGCTTAGGTTTTTTGCTGGATAAAAACTTGAGTGTTCAAGGTGGAGAGTACTCCCCTTCTCCTTCCTCCCTGAATGCCTTTTCCCTCATTGTATTAGAATTTTCTGCAGTGTGTCCCCTCCTCCTTACACAGCCCCCCTCTCCCCTTTGCCTTCCCTTTGACCCATGCACCGACCTTGCCAAGGCTATGTGTGTCCCTCCTCTTTATTTCTGCTTCTCAGTGCAATGTGAGAGCGGGTGGTGTGTTTGGGAGCAGCGGATATGCTGTGCCCTGGGGCTGTGGCTGGAGGGAGGGTGCTGCCACACTTATGGCTGAGCTCCCTGCACCAGAAGTACAGCCAGCTGCGCTTATAGGATGTGTGGGAACCCTGTGGGGCCTTCAGCCCCATAAATGGCTGCATGCTTGAAGTCTGCTGTGGGTAATTAAACCCTCTTCCAGCATACCAGAGGGAAAAAAAACCAGGTAATATCCATCAGCCTCTTGCCACCCAAACTGCAGCATGTGTTAGAAAGTTGAATGTTGGCCTCACTTTCCCTGACTTTCCCCCTGTGTAAAATGGGGGTGCAGCTGTGCCAGTGGGCTGAAGTCTATAAATGAAAAGTGTTGCATAGGTGTAAGTATTATTAGCTGCTTAATAAAACTAGATAGCATTAGAAATGAACCTGAGGCAGACAGTGAGCCAGAGCAGTGTCAGTTTGTCCTGGGTTCAGCAGTAGCAGTCATTTTTCTCCTTCTTAGTAGCTGGTGCAGTGCTGTGGTTTTGAC
>WYDI02030794.1:0-45731 GCA_009867235.2 Psittacus erithacus
TTCTCTCTTTCTCTCTTTCTCTCTTTCTCTCTTTCTCTCTTTCTCTCTTTCTCTCTTTCTCTCTTTCTCTCTTTCTCGCTTTCTCGCTTTCTCTCTTTCTCTCTTTCTCTCTTTCTCTCTTTCTCTCTTTCTCTTTCTCTCTTTCTCTCTTTCTCTCTCTCTTTCTCTCTTTCTCTCTCTCTCTCTTTCTCTCTTTCTCTCTTTCTCTCTCTCTTTCTCTCTTTCTCTCTTTCTCTCTCTTTCTCTCTATCTCTCTCTTTCTCTCTTTCTCTCTTTCTCTCTTCATTGTGTTTTGAACCTGAATGTAGAAAGAAGATGTGATTCTGAGTGATTCTGGGTTCTGGCTTTATTAGCAGAGTAGCTTCCTATTTTCCTGTTTCATACAGCTGGGAATGCTATCACTGAGCTTACAGGTGGGCTTGGTTTCCTTTCTTTTTTCCTTTCAGATAAAGGTGGTCTTTTATTTTTTCTTTTTAATTTTTTTATCTTCAGCCCTTCCATGAGGAAGTTTCTGTCACACAGTCACAGATTTGATGCCCTTCTTTAAAGGTGAAAACAGTAACAGCAACAGAAAATTCCCATGCTTTCTGCAGTTCTTATTCAAGAAACCTTCTTGCCTCCTTTCCACTTTGCTCAGCCTAAAAATAATCTCTGAAATTCATTTTCTTTGTATCCATATGGAGAAATAACTGTTACTACGTCCAAGTGTGCTTCTTATATATGTGGCAGGTCCACTGGTAGACACATATCCTTTCCCATCACCTCCTGGAGAGCAGGCAAAAGGACTCAGAGCTTGCACTGGATGGTCACAAGACTTCAGAAACTAAGACATCATTTGTTAAGTCAAGTGCTGTCCATCAGTCTATGCTGCTTAATGAAGTATTTGAGCAAGCGGAAGTACCGTAAGTGAAAATACTTGGTTTCCAGGCCTACCATCAAACAGGAGGTATTTGAACAGTCAGGGATAAGTGCTTTGAAGTTTATGGCCGGGGTGACCTTAAGTTCTGCAGCTGGGGAAGTGAAAACGCAGTCTGTAAAACTGTCCCAGACATACCTGCCACAGAAATGGCCATCTGCTGCTGCAGGCTGCTGTTAGGAGAGCAGCCTCTGTGTGCTGCAGTAGGTTGAGATAGTAATTCCTTGATGTTAGTGCTAAAATCTATGACTTTGCTTAAAAAAACAAAGTTTCAGACAGTTTTGAGGCAAGTGAGAGAGTGTAATTCTGTTCCATTTCTTTGTGTTGAAGTAAGAGCTATCTTCTTGGGTCTTTCAGCTTTACTAAAGTACTCGGTATCCCAAGTACAAATTTGCTAATGTAACCACAGATACGCAAGGACAGTTAAGATTTTTGAAATATCTTCTTTCATGAAAGAAGTTGTCATAGCCTGAAGAAGATGAAGGGAATTTAGCTGTTACAAGCACAAAAAGCTGCCAAGCTCCTGCATTTATCTTATTTTCATGGAAATTGTTTCCTCTGACCTTGGACTCACTACCTTCCTTGTTCCCCTAAAAGCAGTTTTGTGAGCTGTTTCCTATCTTCTGATATTGATGTAACCTCAGAAAGTACTTTTTCCAACATATGGCATTGATAATTCTCATTTTCCCTTGTTTGAAGTTGCTTTTGAGTGCCCACTTTTACTTTTCTAGAAGTATGAGGAGTAACATAGAGATTATTTTTTCTAGAAGGATCTGTGCATATAGAGGAAAAAAGAAAGAAAGAGAGCTGAAAGAAAAAGAAAAAATTGATTGCGTATTTGTACACAATAGTTGCCTCTTTCTTCCATTAAACAAAAATTGAAAACTTCAATAATATATCAAGTGGGTTTAGATATGTAACTGGATTTCCTTGATGATGTGTTGGATTTATCTATTTTTTCAAGTTGGTTACCTTTGTTAATTACCAAAATAAACATATTTTGTGACATTTTTCTACCATAACTGTATTCTGCTCATAGAGAAGGGTTCAGTGGAAATTGTGCTCACTTTTCCCAGCTTGCAGCGATTATTGTAACATCTCAAAGCAGACCACCATAGACGCAGTGTCATCTGCTGGTCTCGCATGTAGCACAATGCCCTTCACACCCTATGTGCTTCAGTGTCAGTGCTACTGCATGTGCATTTTGGTTAGCTCACATGAATTGAGAGGAAAAACTTCTACATAATTACAAAAAAAAAGAAACCAGAACCCAAACAGTTTCATTTCAAACCTTGAACATCTGCGGAACAGACTGGTTTTATTTCTCTCTTCATCCGGGGTGCAGGGTGAAGAGTGGTGGAGAGTCTGATGAATGACAGTATTAAAAAGTCAATCCTGTTGTGTCTGTCAATTAGCAGCTGGTGCTACAAGGTCTAATTTTGGTATAGGTGGGTTACAATTAAAGACTAGCATAGCCATGAGTTTGAATACATACTTTAAGTGGTGTCTGCCTTCAGATTACAGCCATTTGATGAGGAAATATATTTATTTCAATAGCTGGTGAGAAACTATCAACTTTAAGTGATGTGTAAAACAGCCCCTTGCTCAGAGTTAATTGGCAAAGGGACTAGGCCATGAGGAGACTCATGAATGGGGAAAGGCACAGACTAAAGTAATGAAGTCTTCTCTGCAAATGGAAATGGGTAGCAACTCCCATCTGCTCATACCACGCTGTGGAAAGCAGGGTGGGAATGATGTGTGGGTGTTTCTAATCCCTGGTTGCATGGGTCAAAACAGAAATTTGTGATAGAAAAACTGGCTTGAGCTGGCAGACCAGCAGAGCATGTCTGCTAGTGCTTGATGTTCAAAGTCATGTCAGCAGGGCACACAATGTTCTGGTTCCTCCTCTGGAGGTGAATAGTGAAATGGAATTCACAGCTGACTGGTTCATTTTCCAGGAGATCTCTTGCCTTTGACATGTATATGCTCAAAGAAGAAAAGAGATTGCATGTAAGCCAAAGAATAGGAAGGGGACTGCCCCTACACCCTGTAAAAAGTAACATTTTTAGTTTACAGTGAGTGATTTCTGAAGTAGTACCAATGCAGACAGATACCTGGCTCTTCAAGTTCTGAATCGAAAGCCTTTGCTCTGTCTGGGCTTCCTACTGACATTATCCAGTGTCTTGGAGCTCTCATTTGAACCAGATTTTGAGCTTTCCAAACACATATTAACAGTTTGTGACTTCAAAACTTTGCCATTCCTGCTCCCTGGAGGAGTGGCAGAGTGTGTCTGAGAAGACCACAAGTCATTCTTCTAACTTAAGGAAGGAGGTCAGTGTAGTATCTTACGGTCCTGCTGACATCCTCAGGTGTTACAGTCTCATCCTTCATGTGAGGTAGAAGTTTTTTAATCATCATTACTATCTGTGAAGGAGATGGAGAGGTCATGCTCCACATTTTAGATAGCTCAGACATAAGACTCGATTTTTGTATCTACTGCTTTACTTCAGGCATATGGTTTGTCAGCTGGATATAAAGGGGTTTTATGTAATTTCAGAATAGCAGCCATTGTAAACTTGGTCAGCTACTCCTTTGCTGTAGGCTCGCAAGCTTATGCCATGTTAAAGGCATAATCTCCATTTGGTAACTGCGCTAGCTGCAAATGAAACCTTTAGGTTAACCTCAGTTGCAGTTGTGTGTTGAAAGCAAAGAGGTTTTTTTTATTGAGATGGATGTACCTTTCAGGGCCATGGAAGATACTTTTTTAAAAAGGGCTTCAACGTGGCTTTCTGTCTTCAGCCAGAAATAATCAGAAATGTGGGTTGTACTACTAGAAGCTTTACAGTGCCAGTTGGTTACTGAAAGGATTTCCCATTTTAATGCACAGGATGGATGTGGTAGGGTGGTGCAAAAGCTTTAAAGGCAAAAAAAATTGAAAAGTATTGTAAGGTTGACAGAAGCAGGAAATAAAGATTTCTATCTGGGCAAGGTGAATAGTAAATTGCTTGAATTTTAATTGATGCTGTACTTTGTTTTGGAGGTTGACTACCCATAAGGTTAATTTGAAGCATGCGGTTGCAAAGTGTTTACCTCTTTTTATTGGCCTGCATGCCAGTTTATAGCAAATGGCATCTAGGAAACTGAAGAATCATTTCCCACAAAATGTGCTGACTAAAATTCTTGGTCTGAAGCTGATGGGTAAGTAATTCATATTGGAGAAAAGGAGCTAACTCTCACTGTTAGCTGAAGATGGAAGAGATGGTCACTGAAGCTCATCCACAGTGTACCTTGTGAAATACAGGAAACACTGGTATATCTTAGAATGTCTGGCATAGTTTCTGGAACTTGTGTGAGTGTTCCATGATGATTTATGAATTTATATTAACAGTGTGTCTTTTGGAAGTATCTTTTGTAGTATACAGTAGTGGAATGTATTCATTGTTCCTCAGAGATCAGAACATTTTTGTTACTATTTTAGTGTGCATGCTTGTTACCTAACATAGTGAAATGGGAAATGAAGGAAATCGACTTTTGCTCACTCTAGTTTTGTTCTGGTGCCAGGGTATAGGGTGATCTGCAGGATTAATCCTGAAGACATGAAATGGTTTCTCCCTTTTCTTACTCGGGCTTGCCTTGAGCTTAATGAGATGTCTCTTGAAAAAGCCTCTCAGTCTCAGGTGAGAAGGGAAGACAGGGACTGCTGGAGAGAGCTGTTAATCTGGGAGATGTTTCTGGTTGCTCCTCCTTAGGTTTCTGCAGCTCCCACCTTTCCCATCCCCAGGGAGGCTGCTGGTTAATATGGCTTCTGTAGACCATGGGGATTTAAAATGAGAATAATCAGCATCACTGGTTATTCAGTGAGAATAATCAGCATCAAATCCTTGGCTGTGTTAGCTAGTGTTCTGGATGAAAGGAGTTGTGCTAATTTCTGTCTTTGCAGCAGAAAAGTTTGGCTTAGTTCAGTCTAGAGTGAGGAGGGGTCAACTTAAATAAACAAACAAAGGAAACTAGTTAACTGCCAATAATTAACAGCACTCTTTAGATGAACACTTCAGCTTCCAGTCTATTAATCCATCAAATACCGGAGTGCTGCATTCACAGTGTGCTGCTGTGTGGAGTGTTAAAGAGCAGCAGGCTTTCAGATAGGCAGCACTGGCCCTGCCTGCCCCACCAACTGAGAGGTGTGTACAAAGCCATGTGCAGTCAAGAAATGTGACCTTTTACGCATGTTCCAGAGAACACAGTAGTGGTTGATGCTGTTTCCCAGGAAATTTGCCTTTTATTTTAATTTGTTGATTCTTCACCCACCCTCCCTCTGCTCCCTCTGTTCCCATCTCTCCACTCCCTTTATTTGTAACTTTATCTCTGTGGCCTTGCCCCCATCAGCTGGCAGGCAGGAGCAGCATCTCTACAAGCCAGCCCAGCCTCCAGGATGGGTCGTAGGAGTGTGAGCTGTTGGGGATTGTTACAGGGCCAGTGGTGGTCGCATCTCAGGTGTCTCTGAGCAGAACTGGGCTGATGAGCTCCTTGGCTTGTGGCTTGGCAGAGAAAAGCAATTCCAGGCATATTTCCAGAAAACAAAGTGTAGCAATGTTCCTTCAAACTGTTGTTACAGGCATAAATAACCCATGTATGGAGATTTACTGCTGGAAGAAAAGCAAGTAACTTTTTTTTCCTGAGTTTTTGGAACCAGGCAGTGAAATGGAAGAAGCATTGTACTGAATTTTTACCCTGACAGTGACAATGCCATGTTTTTTCCAGGGTGCATTAAAAATAGGTGGATTTAAACCATAAGAGTAGTTCTAAAATAACTGTTTGTTACTGGTAGCATGCATTGGTTACTGGTAACCTTTTATATTCCTTTCATGGATATGGATGTTGATTTTACAAGCAAACATGATTTAATTTAACAGGAAGCTCTCAATTCACTATGCTTTTGCTGAATTGCTTAATTTTTTTTCTAGTTTCTGAAATGTTTCAGGATTGGATTGTTTGGGGCTTTTTTTATTTTGCTGAAATTGCCTGTTTCGTACTCTACAGTACATCTGCAAGTTGCTTACATTCAGAAGAAATTCTGAATTCCCGAGAAACTTTTGAGTGCTAAGAATTAAAAATAAAGAAATAAAATTCCTCCATTAATTTTGGATATGGAACTTTAGAACTTTTCCCTTGGAAAGTCTAGAAAATAGTGCAATTAAATATTCCCATTGAGCCCTCTTGTTGATTTATCTCTCTGAGAGCAGAACTACCTCAGTGAGAGGAGTGTTGAGTACTTTGGCTGCAGAGCTGGGTTTGCTTCCCAGCTTCCCTGGGATGGGCAGGTCTAAGGGTGTGGGAGGTGCAACAAAGTCCTCTGCCTTTGGCCACTGGTCAGCACAGGTCATCTTACTGTTGCTGCTCAGATTTTGGAGGGTTTGGGTGTTTTTTGCCTCAAGTAGCTCCCTCTGGGTCCAGCAGAGCCCATAAAAAAGCAGGGCAGGGGCATATCCTCCTGTGTGGCAGTAGTTAGAGGTGCAGAGGATACATGTTTTTTCCAGGTTCCCCAAAGTTTTGCTCATTCTAGGAAGGCTGCGACCGCTCCCCAGTGCTGGGAAGCCCAACACTAAAAACATATATTTTTTAAATTATTTTATTTTGATTTTAATTAGTTGTCAGACACTTCTAGTTCCTAACCTCAGGACCTGATTGAGCATCAGTAACTGAAGAAGTAGATTGTACAGAGATACTGACCAGTCAAGGCTTGAGCAAGGAAGAACTTCTGCTTTTTTTAGTATTTACCTTTGGGAGGGATGTTCAGCCAAGACATAGCAATTTTCCAGGATATAGTGTATATGACAGTGCCTCAAATTTCTGACATCTCCTTCTCAATTTAAAATGAGTGACAAGAGCTGGATCCAGAGCTGGCTGAAGCACAAGTTCTGCATTTGGCTGTGTTAACACTAGGATTTCACTGTGAATGCTGGTGTAATCTTAGCAGGGGCATGAATCAGATTTTAAAACCTGGTCCTGACTTTAAAAGATGGTGACAAAATGTATTAAACTCTGAGTGTGATCCATTCATAAGCTTTGTGCCTTGCACACTTCACTTTGAAACAACCTGCTTTGCTCCCAAATTTTTAAAAGTGATAACATGCATCCATTAGGCTGACTATCAAGAGTTACCCTTGACTCACAGAGGAGCAGGAATCTTGTAAAGTGCCAGTTACGGGATGTCTCCATTGCATATTGTGCTTTAAGTGCAGATCCCCCTCAAAATAACAAAAAATAGCTAAAGAAAATATACTTGTCAGAGGTTTTCTTAGAGAAGCTTTGACATCCTGTCCTGGGTGCTTTCAAACAGGAAAGAGAAAATAACTGTAAGACACAGCAATTTCATTCAGCATCTCTTCAGATGTATGTAAGAAAGCAGAAACCACAACAAACCAAAGGAGTCAGCCCAAGCAGAAGGCTTCTGCTACTGTTTTAAAGAGTTAAATTTTTGTTGGTGTTAAAAAAGTAATCTTAATAGAGTGCATTGAAAAGACAGTAGATACTGATATAACTGCCTATAAAGCTGTATGTATGCAATTTTGCAGGCAGCATTTTGCAATAGTGTGATATGGTAGAGTTCTGTGTGTGCTGAAATCTCTGTGATAATAAGAGATGTATGTTGCCACATCTTGAAACCATCTCCTCCACTTCCATGACATGGACTAAACACTTCGAAAAAAAAGGAAAAAATTCACATGCTTGGAAATGCATTTTCTTTGTTTAAACACCTCTTTCATACCCCAGGAAAATAAGACACAAAGTGCTTGGAAAAGGCAGGCGCATTGCCAGCTTTTTAAAGAGCTGTGAGAGAAAAGTTGCTAGGCTAGCTATAGGTTCAGTGACTTCCTGAACCAGCATGAGAGATATCAGTAACAGAAACATCTGGAAATATTTAATTATTTGGTAGCTCATTCCATGTATGAATTGTTCTTTCTTTAGATGGAGAGGGACTTGTATTAGATTATTTTCATCATTTGAGATTAAAAGGCACATATTGCAATTTGTGCTCTTGGTATGAGGTTTTTCCAGGGCACCCGTCATTGCTGTGACCACAGCTGCCCTCTTTGTGGCAGCGTCAGCTCTGGCTTCAGGATGTGCTCACAGTTCATGAACGCTCAAGAGCTCATAAACATGCCTTTGGTCTGCACGTGATGCACTGGCAGGATCTGCTACAAGTTATGTCCTGTCTCCGAGTTATTACAAATGCTTATGAGAAAAGCCCAGCATTCGTGTAAGGGGTGGATCTGCACTGAGAAGATAAGTCCCTGAATTCTGGTCATAGCAGTTTGCCTCTGAACCCCAGCAGAAGGATGGGAGGCACAGGTTGGATTGGAGCTTGGGACTCCCTCTGATGAGTGAGGTTTTTGGCTCTCTGGCAATTCTGTGGCGCCGGGGAGTATTACTGGTCCTTGCAGGTCTCCCTGGGAGACCACTGTGAAGCTCTTGGACATTTTCTCTGAGGAAGCCAAAAGTGGAGGTTGCTCTGGCTTCTTCAGGTCCCTTTAGGGCATCTTCCAGCAAGGTCTCCCAAAGAGGCCCATCACTTCCCGTGCCATGGAGGTGCACCAGTGTTTTTGCTTTCACCACTCCTCAAAACAAAAAATACCAATTAGATGTCCTTGAAGCCAGGCAGCACAAACACAATGCCATGGTGGCATTAAATAACTTCTAGCCCTGTGATAGCACCATGTTTCTGAAAAGCAGTGCAGTGCTAAATAAGCCAGAGGGAGACATTAGTACCGTTCCTCCCTGTGTAGCATCTTACAGATTAAGTATGAGTGTTCCCGGAAAAATTAGCTAAGAATTGTGGCAAGGAAGGGTTTTATCAGCAAGTTTGTGCTGCTAGTTGTTCCACACAGGAAGGAGACAGCTCATGTTCTTGTGATGCCAGCTTAATGGGACAGCTTTCTACAGCGTCATGAAATTCAAAAAGTGCAGCTAGAGAAGAGGATGAACTGGCAGGTCACATGTGGCCCTCTTTTGCTCCAAACAACTTCTCCTCATTTGTTTTACACGTCAATAGAACATTTCTGGGGAAAAGATTAAGTTTTAAATTGCATGTGTAAATATTTGCACACATCTGTTGCAGTGATATATAATGCTGTCACAGGCATTGGTATACTTCCTCTGCCTTTCCCTGTGCACATAGTACTGTATGTGGTCATCTTGTTCCTTATCATAAAGCCTCCTGACAGTGTGGACCCCATTTTGCAAACAGACTCATTTTCTTGCTTTTTGATGTGTTTGTTCTTGCCTGTGCCCTGCACCATCTACTATAAATGACTGAATTTTCCACTCAAAATGCTTTCATTGCAGCAACATTCAAGCTTAGATGTGTTTCTAGCAGCAGCGTTTGACAGCCACAACTGAACCCTGGGAGATGTCTGTACACAACCCTCTCCCATCCACCCTGAGCTCCTGCCCAAAGTAACCCTGATGAATGCAGGCATTATTCTGTGATGCAGAATGAGGAGAAAACGAGGAACATCCAGGCTGTGGATCCATAAGAGGCACCTTTTTTTTTTCCTTCACTTTTGTCCTGTTATGAATGTTATGTGTACCCAATTGCAGTAACATACAAAGCATTGATATCAGTGGACAGTCACAGCGATGGACAATAGAACAGCCAGTAAGAACCCAGCAGATCTGAAGCTTGTTTTGCTGTTTGGTTTGGCTCTGTACTGTTTGAGGCGCAGCTCTGGCGAATCCTCTGACTGCAAAACTTGCCTAGTAAAGACAAGCAGCTGAAGGCATGGACTTTTCATACAGCACAGAAATGGCCTGTCTGCCTTATTACATTCATCCTGCTGGCATGCCTTTGTTATGCCCACTGTTCTGAGGCTCTGGAAAACTGCTTGAAATGAAGTGAGTAAAGCCTAATCTGAGTTTGCGCCAGGGCTCCCCTTTTATGCACATCCCCTACACACTGCTACTGTGTTGGAGTTCACCTCAGTGTTGCCTCAATATTACTTTAATTGTTAAAATATCTTTAAAAAAATGAGGTCAGCTCTGACTGGCTTCTTCAATGTGCTGCTGAATAGTTCTGGGGGTTAATTTTTTTCTGAAGGAAAAGGAAAAAGCTCTGTGTTTCATTTAGAGCAGCAGAAGTACTTCTTGGAAGCAATTACAGAAGGATTTTGCAAGCACTTTGCTTACAATGTACTAATTGCCCTTTTTTTTTTTTTTTTAACCTAAACATTCCTCAGTGAAGGGCCTTTTGCTTAAAGGTCTCAGTTTGTTTCATGCAGCTTCCATTTGCTTTAGGTGCAAGTCCACTGATATCTGCTAAAAAACAACTGCACGAATCTTGCAAATTCATATATCAGTGTGTCTGCCCCAAAATAATCTGATTTAAACTACTGTGAACAGTGCTGAATTAATGCATCTGAATGATCCTGCAGGCAGTATTTTGGGTGTGTTCTGAAGGAGTTTTCAGTGTGGGTGCTTTAATTCGCCATCATTGCAATAAAATGTATTTCAGGTGTCTCCAGGTTTCAGCTACTGGACATGTGCTGGTGCTATAGAGTAATGCCAGTGGGCACAGCCTGGCTGCTTGGTGCTGTAGGGTTTTTAACGTGGAGCAATTCAGAAGCTGGCAGCAGGAAATTGGAAGTGTCTTGTTTAATCACCACAGCTTTGTTTCACCCTTTTTGCTAGTCTGTCAGTTTGTTGCCCCTCAGCCTCATACGTGAGCTGCAGACCTCAGGCTGAAAGTTGCCTTTATGGTTTGGTAGCAGTCTTGGTCCTTCAGTTCCTCTTTCACTGAGGAACAGTAGCTGATGTTCTGCTAGGTAGGCTATTTCATAACCTGTGCCCATGGTTGCAAGCCTTCATTGTTTAAAGTAGAAGGATGCAGTAGAGTAGATGGCCTAGGTGTACTGAGAACTTCTTTTGAGGACTGATGATGTTGCAGAAACTTGTTGTTTTCCATGGAGAGAGTATGGAGGAGACTTTTGTTTTTAAGGCCTGCTTTAAGTGCAGCTACACCATTTGCAAATATTTGTTTTTACAATTGCTTCTGGAAGTCAATGCTGCTTATATGCTGTCCCCTTTCTCTAAGCAGACATCCCAGCCCTGCATCTAGAACCTGTTACCATGGAGTGATCAGAGCAGCACGCTGTACAGATGTGGCTGGTGGGCATAGTGTGCAGGATCAATCAGAGGGGATTAGACGGATCCAAGGACCATCAGCACATGCAGAACAAATTGGACTTGGTTTTTGAATGCCACTGCTTTGTCATTCTGTGGATGCAGCCTTAGGCTTTCTAAGTGTGAAACAAGTGCTTTTTGTAGTTATCTTCCACCTCCAGCAGCCATTGGTGGGGCCCACACTGTACATAGCTGATCTGCCACATCTGGTGGAACTGTTATTAGTGGCTCTTTTAAAAAGTGAAGTACTGCCCTGCTGTACATAATAGTGATGTTAATTATTACTAGATCAGCTCGGTCTGCATCTCAGAGAACTGTTTAAGCTGTGGTTTGTGTTTTGAAAATTTGTAGATGGTTTCATTTTCAACTGCTAAAGATATTACATTGCATGGCATTTAAATCCCTTATCCTTTGAGGACTGAAGTCCCTGACAAGCAGAGGGTGCTCAAAGGAAACATTTTCAAGTTCCTGCCCTGCAAAAGCAGCATGCTCCCCACCAGGTCCATGGGGAGCACTTGCATGAGCATGGCCGCAGGCTCTGCCTGGGCAGTAGTGTGCCTTCTCTCTGTTGCTGTGAGAAATGAGTTGGCTTCACCTCTAGGCTTGAAGACAGGTGACAGTAGAAAATAATTACTGTGGTCTTTGGCAGTCTCATTATAGAGGCCAGGAGTTCAGTGGGAATGGAGACGGCTCGCTCATGCCCAGCAGCAGAAGATCCAGGACAAAGCTGAGACATGCCACAGAGAAAGCAGCAATGTTAATGCCTTTTCCTTCCTTGTTTGGTAGATAGGGACTGGGTTTAAATTACTTTTGTCTGGCACTTCTCATGAACACCTCAGAAAGAGATGTAGGTGGCTGGGAATCTTCTCAGTTTGGGTGTGGAAAGTACTTCAGTATTCAGCTGCAAAACAATTGCACTTTCGTGAGTAGATGGGAGTAAATGAACTGAGTGAGAAGACTTAGCACATTTTTTCCTGTCTTTATTTCATTATTATTGTTCCTTTTTATCATAGCAAATAATCTACAGCCTTTCTGGGGCATACTGGAGCAAAGTGTGTGCCAGAGATCAAAGGAGTCACATCTTCAGAAATATGTAAATTGAGCAACCTTCAAAATAGTATGATAGTGCTCTTTTTTGTGGTTTCAGAGGCTATTTATGTAGAAATCTTCAAGCCACAGTGACTCAGGATGTGGCAGTAGGACAGTGCAAGCACTATTCTTAGACACTTCTAGATGCCATACTTTGCTTAGCAGGAGTAAAATTTAGAACAGTACAGCAGACTGCCAAAGGTAGAGTGCTGTTCCCAAATACCACCTGAAACATCAGGATCAATTCAGTATGCCAAATCAAATGCATACAATTGAGGGAAAACTCATAGTGGGAGGACGCATCACTCACCTAACCCGGAAACAGTTTTAATGGCTAACACTTTAAGCGGATGAGACTGGGATTCCCTTGTTTGTAGTGCTGAGGGTGTCTTAACACATTCTGAATTTTTGCCTTCTTTGGTTTTTGCCTGCTTGTCCTCACCTAATGATATAAATCAGAACTGTGTAAAGCATCGCTCCCACAATAACTGTGTTCCCAGGGTTTTCCACAACTGTGTACTGATAAGACAAAGGGCTAGCTGAAGACACACTTGTTTCCCCCAGTATAATGTGTGGTTTGGCAGTGTGATTCTTGAAGCTACGAGTTGAAATAAAGGCTAAATTTTATCAGTGCTGTCTTCTGTGTTTGCCTGAGGACTTTAAATCAGTATAGATCCTATAGCAGTAAACACAAAGGCAATAACAGAGAAGCAGCCACTGGAATTTAGGTATTTACTACCAGCAATGAAACATTTCCAGACTTGTTCACTGTCTTTCCTATTTTAAGTATGGGAAATACTGTCATTCCCACAGTAAATTTATGTGCTGCAGGACAGTAAGCACCCTTCTGACAGGGAAAAAAGCACCCAGTGTACACTGTTGCAGTGCTTCTTTCTGCGTGATTATATTTTTAATGAATCCAGAGACTGGCATCATAGAAGTTGATAAAATACTAATCTTTCATTCTTCCTGACACCTAAGACTTAAGTTACAGGGTGATGTCATCTTGTCTAGACAGGGAAAATTAGATATTTTGAGGGAATTCAGAGGCATCTGTGAGAATCAAGAGGTAGCTGCATCTCTTAAAACAATGTCTCATCTTCAGTGTGGAAATACAGACCAAAAGCTGTATTTTCTGCCCAAGTTATCACCCTCATCTAGACAGATTTAAATGAGTACATATAGAATTAAGTGCTAAAACCTGGAATTCACCCTTCGCATGGGCTGTCAGTATATACTTATCAGAAGCAAAATTTGGGTGGCTCTTCATTCTGCTTGTCTTGTGAAATGCAATGCCATGTCTGTCTGCTATCACTCTGTTTTATCACTGCTATTTGTAGATGCCTCGCTATGTAGACTCACTGTATCACTGATAGTCTGATAGCCTGAGCAAGGACTGTATGGCCTTGACAGTGCTTGGGTGATGAGGTATACAGGAAACTTACTGTATTGTACTTGTTTGTGTAGAGCCTGTCCAAGGCTGCTTCTGCTTTAAAGCAGTATTTTCATTTGTTAACATTCAGATGAGGAGTAGGCCTTGCTGGGAAGGAGGCTATCCTAACATATCTAAAAAGAGAGACTGAAGATTTACGCTAGAGTGACACTCCTTTAAACAAGAGGGCCTTTCCCCTATTGTACACATCACCGTGGAGCTCGTGCTTTTTTGTTTTCCCAGAGGAGCACAGCTGTCACAGTGGATTGTGCTTCTTAACACTGTTTTATGTAACTGACTTAATGCAATTCACTTGAGGGATGTCTACCACAGCTTAACCAGCTGGCAGTTGACATAGGCCTGATATAGAACACAGTCACTTTAAGTATCTCTGCGTAGTAGTAACACTTTTTCCTATACCCAGTCTGCTACTAGCATGGGAGAAACAATTTTTTCTCCTCTAGGGAAGCAGATGGAGTCTAATATTTTTCTTCTAGTATTATTAGTTTCATCTTGTGTAAGAATCAAAGCAGTCCTTTACATATTAAATTGCATCCACCCGTGCTTCATTTGGAAACTTGTGTTGCAACTGGAGCTTATCCAAGCATAATACCAGTAGCACTAAATGTCCTTAACAACAAAAGAAAATGCAATTAAACAATCTCTTGTACCAAAGTTGTTTGAAATCTGCTAAACAAACTGCATTGTATCAGTGTAGCGTTGTGACCGCCCCTGAGAAAATACTGAGGTACCGCATGGGTGTATGGATTTCCAAATGAAAACTGGGCAAAACTGGTTTTTTCAACATGAATGATTTTTCTGTGATTGAAAACTGAAGGTACTAGAGAAGCAGTGAAGCACCTAAGTCCCAGGCATGTTAAATATACCCTGCTGAAGCAGGTGGAACAGAGTCCGGTTTGTGAGCCCTGCCTGCAGGGTGCCACCTGGCCTGCTCCTGCCTCAAATGACTTCTTGCAGTGAGTCTTCACATTTGGGTAGGCATGTTTACATTGCCACCAGACCTGGTTGCCCTTTAGCTGCCAAACATCCAGAATCTGAAAGCTTCTCCCAGACCCCTAGGATGGGGACCTCTTGCCACTCACGGATGGGTGCGTCCTCCACCTCATACCCCAAGTCATTACCATGAGCAATCAGAACCTGTAAAAATGATCCTGGCTGAGTTTGGACTAGAGGATTCAAGTAGGTTGCTAGGTGTGGACTGAAAGGCAGTTTCTTGCTTCTAATTCTCCCCAGACATCTGTTGCCTACTTTCCTTTGTCCTGTGTCACCATGACCCAGGGGAAACAAGTACCAGGAGCCAGCTCTTATCAGCTGGGCTATTCTGCTCCTTTTCCAGCCAAGCTACCACCAGTAATTTGGGACTGTTGCAGCATTTGTGTCCAAAACAGAGTATAAAGGCTCATCCAGAATGCCTGGAAATTGAAAATGACACCAAAATTTCTTCTGTGTGTCAGCTTTTTGGCAACAGCAAAACTCCATAGGGACTACTGTTTGTCTTTACCCAGAGATAAATACCCAAGATTGCTTTGGCAACAGCCAAGCTTTTATTCAGAGATTAGCTTCACATATCTTTATGAATTTAGAAGTCAGTTGGAATCCTGACTATTGGCATTTAATGACTTCCTGGTTTTGTCTAAAATACTTTTTATAGATAAAAGGCTCAGTTTCTTCTTTTGCAGGGGATGGTGGGGGCAGCACTGTCGCTCTCCCGGTCTCGGCATTAGTGGCAAATTCCATTTTTCTTTAACAACCTTTTAATCAGAGGGATTCAAATGGATGCAGACAAACTACCATGGCTAGAGCTTTTGCTTTTCTTTTTGGAAAGCAGTTTGCACATTTTGTCTTTGTAAGGTGTTTTTTAAAACCATGACAACCATATGTTTAAAATAAAGAGATATTCGAACACCTTGGTTTGCAGGTGTCAGTTGAAAAACAGTCCTGGTCTCCATTTGCATTAGCGCTTCAGAGATGTCAGCCAAGGAATACTTGAAGACAGCTGGATCAGCAGGCCAGAGACCAATGAACTCATTTTGTAGGGCTGCAAGCAGCAGGCAAAGAATGACACCAAGCCAGTGTTAACCTGGGATAGTGTTTAACAAGCACCCATGAAATAAACAGGTCAGTTTTGATGGCTTGCTGCTGCCTCTTCAGTTTGTTTTGTTTCTTTATCATTCCTCCCCAGATGTTTCTCTCTGTTGATGTTTCAAAAGCTTCACATACTACAGACATATGCAAGGGCTTGGAGACCCACATGGTTTCTGAAACATCCGCAGCTGGTGCCAGGCTCTGAGGAAAGGCCACCTACGGTCCAGGTGGGAAGAACCCAGCATGTAGGACCTTCAGAAGAAAAGCCAGGAGGCTGTCAGCGCACCTTGCCTTCAGCACTTGGCAGCTAACACAGTGGCAGTGAGCATGAAGTGCTGCAGAGAGTGAGCTCATGAGGACTCCTATGGCTGCCATTTGTGAGGGAAATCTCATCATCATTATCTCTGCATCTCTTTAAACCATGTCTTATCTTCAGTATGGAAATAAGCACTGCAAACTGAAGCAGGAAGAGAAGACCAAAGGCATCAGCCACCTTGAGAAGCAGGACGGTGTGATGGCTGTAGACATAGCCCCACCGACCACAGACGTTTTCTATCTGAGCATCTCCATGCTCAGAGACAGCAGCCATGTGGCTACAGCAGTGATGCCAATGGTGTTATTGGCTAATGGTTGCTTCAGCACCCTGTGAAACACTGTGGTAAATCAGGTATATCTTTAGTTGGCCCTACATGCAGGTGTGGATGCCAAAGTGTGTCTTGTTTAAGAGGAGGGCTTTGACCTAAAGATGTCACTGAGGAATTTGTGGAAGTAAGTATTTAAATCGTGAATTTACAGGAGCAATGTGGTGATGCAAACATTAAAAGGGAACAGGGAGCATAGAGGCCAGCCTGTAACAAATGAGTCTGTATGCCAGCAGGAGTGTCAGTTGTGGTCAAGACTGGATGTCTATTTAGGAACAGTTTTTTCCTTTATTTTATTCTTTCTGAAAAGAAGGAAGCTGATGAGGATTAAAGGCATGAACAGACCTTTGTGGACAAGGTTTGCTGCTCCTCCCAGCCCAGCTAGAGAGCACAGGCAGAGCCCCAAGGAAGCTTTCATGTTACGTCATTAGGATGTTTTAAACCAGATAAATGGTTTAGGAGGGAAGCAGTCAGGATCCTCAGAGACAAGGTGATTTGCTGAAAAAGATAGCCATGCCTTAAACACCAAATAAGTTCTCTGCACAGGAGTTCAGAAGTGAAGTCAGGTGTTTGAAGCATACACATACTGTATTCCTGCTGGGAAGGGGAAATATATTTTGGAGCAAGACAGGATTCCTGCGCTCCTTCATGATCCAGCCATTATTTTGTACAAAGTCTAACCAAACTCAACAGCTCCAAATCCCAGAACAGGATTCAGGAAGAGGTTCGAGTGTGCATTTGCGTATACCTATGAGACATTCGGAAATTGGGGAATGGATGCAATACTAGCAGAAACAGTCTATTTTAAAATCCCTTTGCAAACCATGGCTGCAGTAGACTGAAAAATCTGTCAAACCTGTCAACTTTTCATGTGGAGTTCAGATACTTGGAAAAGCTGAGGTCAGAATTTTATAACCTGCACGTGCAGAGCTGTTTAGCTTTTGGGAGACCAGAACAAAAGTCTCTGGGGAAGGAACACATTTAGTGTTGTGGAAGACAGGCTTATAGCTCCTATCACCCAGCTCCTCCCTTACGCTCCCCTAGTTGTGTATTTTCTCTTACTAGCTTCAGTCCTCTTGCTCCAAATCTTCTCAAGAGAAGTACATGTAAGATGCTGTTGCATGAATATGAATGTAGATCTTACTTAGCTTTGCTTTGTTTCTCATTACCTGTTTTACACTGCTGGAGATATCCCCCTTTCCTTTCACACACAGTCCCACAAGAGAAATTTTTGGCTTGAAACCCAAAGAGGCCATTGTGTCAATGTCTCCCAAATCCATGTCAGAGAAAGCAGCATTTTGCACTCAGTCAGAACCTGCAGGAGTGTGCTACGGAGCTCTTATTCAAAATTCATGCAGCTTCCTTAAGGAAAGACACCTTAAGTAAATGAAGGAGGTTTTTTAGCACCCTTTCCAACAAGGCCATTGTTACTGGCATGCTGCATGCTGCTCTCCCCTGCCTCAGGTATTTTTCAAGGACGGCCTTTCGCTGTCATCCTCCCCAAACCTTTTGGAGTCTGTGGGTGGAGAGGCAAGCCTCTCATATCCAAAGGTTCTGAAGAATTTTCCATGTTTAGCATAAGATTATTATTTTACGTTTGTTAATCTGGTCCATGTGTGGTAGTCATATTTTTTCACATAAAAATTCTATGGGTGGAAGTAAACCTTGCCTCAATGTTGACTATTTCCAGCAGAAACTGCAAAAACCAGCAACAATTCTGTTTTCATCCACCAAGAGCTATAAGCTGTATTGTACCAATGTTGTGGCAAACTTTGGGGAAATTATGTCAGACTAGAATTAGAAGAATTTCTCCTACACTCTGTAAGTTTACAGTGTAATAAATAATCTTCATAGAACTTTTGAACATGTAATAATTCAGCATGCAGTTTAGATTTCATTCTTCAATATTTGTATCTGTGGAAAACAATACATAGTTATAAATAAGCACTATTTCATGCAGTACTTATCTCTAGTCATACTATGCACGAGATAGTACACAGTGTGATAAGGAGGATTATTGATACAGCTTGCAGATGTCTAGGGCATGAAGAAATGCAGTTGTGTTGCAGCTGATAAGCTAGCTCCACAGCTAGCTTAGCATGTGGCTTTCCCTGCTGAGGGTAGGATTGTACTGGGACATGGAAAATTCTTGGCTATGGTTTTGTTAAATAAAACAAATCACCTCTCCATAGCATTGCTTTCAGCCCACAGAAAGTGCAACGAAACGCTTCTCCTTGTTGGCAACCGGCAGTGATGCTCAGTGTCCTTTTCTCTCTCAGTCCCCATTGTCCCAGTGGAAGAGATGATGTAGCCACCCATCACAAGTGTCACTCTGAGAACAGAAGGGGATTTGAAGAGGACAGCAGGTGGACAAGGACAGCTGGGCAACAGTGGCAGAACATAAATGTCCCTGAAGTTCAGCTGGAGTGGGTCTTTTCTGTCTTTTATATCGTGGTGCCTTGCTGTTTCTGTAATCTTAACAAAACTGCAAACACCAGAGAGATCTTTTTCCCCCTTCTCTCTTTTCACAGGAACTAGCCTGTTCCATATTTTTCCCCTCCGTACAGGCTTCTCTGTATGAGGATTTTGCAGGGTGAGCATGAGGCCATGCCAGAAATCAGTAAAGTCTAGGTCTATATCCAAGATGGGTGGAAGAGGGCCCACAAAAGGGACACATTATGGTTAGGCAGGAGGAAAAGGTGTTTCAGAATAGGTGTGCACTGACAAGAGCTGCATCGCACGGGAGCCTCTGAGAGACAACTGTGTGTGACTTTGCAGGAGCAGAAGTGCTTATTTTACTTTGCTGTTGTGAGTTAGAGGAAAATAGAAGTTCATGGAATAAATGCAGACTTATGCTGTCCAAGGCAAAAGGCAACAACAACAAATAAAAAGTGCTTGCTTAGAAAATTCATCTGCTAACGTGAGAAGTTTCATGAGTAGCCATCTAGCGTGGTATCCTAGTAATGTGTGACTAGTTTATCGGTGTTTCTTCTCATGTAGCTTCTTTTCTGCTGCTGTTTTTTGGTGTTTTCTCTTTTGTTTTTCTAGTTGCTTACTTTTGTGTGATTTATCACGGCTGGTTTCATATGCCTACTGCCTACAACAGTTTTTACTCCCTTACAATCAAACCTTGCTGTGAGGCCATGCCATGCTTACCCAAGGAGTTCTCAAGCATCCAGCTTCCATGGAAATACAGTCCACACTGCTGCATCAGATGAGGGCTAAGGACAGATGCAATGTAGTTATATCATAGTCATTGGAAAGCCCCCAGTGGACTTTGACCGCAGCGCAGCAAGATAGAGTTTGCACAAGGAGCTGGGGTTTCAGACCTGGGTGAGAGCTATCAAAGAGCAACAGAAAACGAGATTAGTGTCATGACTGTTCTACTGTAACTCCTGCTGTAAAAACACGCTAAAAAGGTTTCCTGCTGTAAAACATGCTTCTCAGTCTATAGGGACCCCTCCCTTCTTGTATCCTTTAATCTTTTTTAAAAATGCAGTGTAATTTCTCTGGTTCTGTCAGATTTTACTGTTTCATAGCTGGGCATTCACCCCTCAGCCTGATTCTTCAAACAGCCCTCTCCTGCCAGACACATACACCACAGGGATGTTCCTCTCTGTGATTGAACAGTTTGGTCAGCTTCATGCAGTGCCAGTGCCTCTAAGGGTTGCCAGGATTGGAAGTGTCACCCTGAGGTGCTATTTATCTGTCTAGGCAACCGTGCTCTTCAGTCACCCATGAGCATACCGTCTGCGATTTTATTCGTGCGTGCCGATGTCTCCTAGTGCCATAGCATGACAATGACATATCCATGAAGCTGAGCAAATTGATTCATTGCATGCAGTAGATCTGCTTTGTATGTCATTTTAGCATGGGTTTAACCAAAGTCTGTAAAATGTTAAGATGCCCTTGGAAATTACTCACACTGTACTTCAAACTGCTCTCAGTTCTGTTCCTAGGCAGAAAAATACATCAAGAGTTTGGTGTATGCTTAAGGCTTTTCAGTGTATGGCAGCAGGGAGCTTTTGGATCTCACTGTTTTATTAGATGTGATATTTTTAGATCTTCATTCTTGGTGAAATCAATGCACAACAAATTTCTGGAAAGGGAGGAATTTAACCTCACTTGAAGCTAAGTATCACTTTTCTTTGTCAAGTACTCTAAGTAAGAAAAACGAAATAAAATTGAGCTTTTTTTTCCTTCCAGAGCAGTAATTCCTTGTTTAACAGATGATATTTCTTAAATTTGAAGTAACAGGAGCCTGACATTTTTATGTTCCTTGTATTGTACCTAACTCAAATATGCCCTTACCGTAAGTGATGCTTTCCAGTATTTTCCAGGGTACGGATAGTTAAATAACAAGTGAGAAAACACAAGGCATTGTTTGTGTCAGCATTTGCAAGCACTTAACCTAATAAGCTGGAGGACCATGGTGGGAAGTTTTGCTAGGAAAATCCCAGGGGCTAAAGTAAAACAAAACCCACTACACTGAATGGGGCTGGCTTCAATGGCTTTTATTTCCCAATGACAAATGAGCCGTCTGTTCAGACGCTTGAAGCTAGCTCTGTTTGCACAGAGGTGCAATCCTGGCTGCTGTGTACTCTTCTGCTGCCATGTGCACCTCTGCTGCCACTGCTGCTGCTGCATGGAGGAAACAGCTTGAACAGTCAGCCTGGACTGTGGCTGCGGACCAAGGCAGCTGAAAGCCTATGTTACCCGAGGAGATCTGGAGCTTGGCACTGGGAGTTTCTTCTCCCCTGCACACCCTGGCTGCCAGTGCATCACTGACCCAGCTTCAGGCCTGGCATGAGCAGCAGGATGACAACTTGTGGTATAGTGACTTCCATTTGCTTCCAGAGCTAGGTGGGAAGACAGCCCTTTGTGTTTTTCTTTTGCTCAACCACAGTCCTCTTCTTGAGTACAGCCACGTCAAGCCTCAGCATATAGGTTATTGGACCTATTTGTGATACTGAGGAGCCCAGAGAGGCTCAGAAACTCCACCCAAGACCATCGTTCAGTGCAGTGGGCTGCATGTGGAATTTTGCCAGAGACTTTGAGGCTTTCTCAGAGGCAAATGGCTACCTGCCTCACTGTACTGCTTCTTGCTGTTGCTGCTTTTAACATACCCCAAAATGATAGCAACAGAATGTTCTGTTTGGCATATTTACTTTCTCAACAACAGATCTGGAATGGGGAAAAAAAAAAGAAGAAAAATGTTGGAAAATTGGAAGCTTTCAACTACAACTTTAAACAATGCTATGAGAGGTTTCCTGTCAGCTCCATTGTTCCTGCATTGGACTTCTCTACCCCAGGCCTGGTGAGGGCGCTGTCATCATCTTTTGTCCCTGACTGTAGATCCCATGACTTGCAGTGTTCCGTCTCTGATACTGTTCTCCCAAGGCAGCCTGTAATGAAGAAATTACATGCTCAAGCTGGAACAAAGTCCACTGCTGCCTCTCTAGCTAGGAGGTTGAACACAACATGCTCAGTTCCACCAGTAAGTAGCTGAATTCGAAAGATTGACTTGATTTCTGCAGAAAACAGCTCAGCAGAGCTGTTCTGTGCAGAAGACAGTCTCTCTATCAATGTGGACAGTTCTGCAAATAAAGAGATACAGTTTCCTACTCCCTGGGAGCAGGTACTAAGAAGGGACAAAAGATCGTGGCCCTTTGCATGGGTTTCAAATATTCTTTTCTAGGACTGTTGTAATCTGAAAGAGCAGCAGACAAAAACTATGAAGTGGATTCATGTGTTTGATGCCACCTCGGCGTGGGAGAGTTTCATCCCTATGCTGCAAAACTGCTGCCAGCCCCTAACGAAGTCATTTGGCCAAAGCCGTTACTGCTTTGTAGTAGCAGCTGGCTCTTCGCCTCCCATCTTCTCCTTTGCAAGCTTTGTTGGTCTACAAAGCAATAGGCGTTGAGTGGCACTGTGGCACCACTAGTTGCAAGCAAGCTCTGTTTAGGGATGCTTTTTGGTACATAGAAAGCATGTGTGGTTGCCTGGTTGGTAACCAGTGTCTGTAGCCTGGCACATCCTGAGTGTTTGCAAAGCCCTTCAGAAGACATTCTTCTGTTTGATCTAGGTGGGTTTGATATCCAAATAGAAAGGTGTCTGCGCAGCTTACAGCTGCCACTGCTCAGGCTGGAAATAGCTGGCACCTTCTTGGCAGGCATGGCAAAAAGTCTGCGTGCTGCAAAGACTGGCTGTAGTGAGCTGCTAGATCTGCAGAGAGCATCAACATAATAAAAACAGAGGCAGTATGTTAGCAAATAAATACCACAGTGACAGGAGAACCTGTCTGAAAACAGTCCTCACTGGGTAGTACTGGGAAGCCCTTATTGCTGCTGCCTCTGCTAAACCTGACCACTGTTGACAAGACTCTGGTTTCCACCTCAGTCAAGCATGTCAGCCTGGAAAATCTCAGGAGCCCTGTCTTCGCTCTGACACAATTTGGTGTAAGGGCTTTCCCGGTAGTTTAGAACCTCTTTAACCTTTCAAGGAGCAAGCGTCCTTTAACTCAGTACTCTCAGTAAAGCGCAAGGCTTTCATTTCTGCATTGAACACTGAATTTTATTCTGGGCTTTATTCCCCTCAAAGCTTTGCAAAGCAGAGAAAAGAGGGGGAAGCATTTTAATCAGGACAGGGCTCTTTGGCATTTACACTATTGAAGCCTGAGGAGCGTCTGAATTTCTGTTGAATAGAGACTAAGAAAAGAAGTAGATCTGTTGAAGGATGGCATTTCAGTGCAAGAAGGATGTGTGTTTAGGACTTTCCATTACATAATAGGGCTGAAATGGATTAACAAAACCCAGGCTTTCTCTTTCTTGAGAATTGCTGCCTGCACCACTCTTTTTCTATTACTGATGCTTCAGTCGCAGCACTCATAGAAAAGTTTTCTTTGTTGTTATTAGTTTGAGAAGTAAATTGCAGCATTGTTTCTCCTGATCAAGGGATTGATTAGTCAGAGGTCTCTAGCTGAAGGGAAAAAATGTTCCTCATTATTAATTTTAAATGCAAATGCATTTGCCAAACAGTGTTTTAGATGGTAAGTGTCAGGAGGGAGGGAATGCCTTGCTCTTTTGATGTGCTGCCCATAACTATTTACAGATCTTTGAAAAGCATCCCTCTCATCAGGTCAGTGAAGAAATAGTGTGGGAACAATATTCTTGAAAGAAAAAATTAACCGTTGCCATTTCCAGTTGGATGGTTCTCATAATGTTTTCTCATAGTGTCGATGCATTAGTATATTTATGGGTCTTGTTGTGTTTTGTCCACTTTTCCTCTTCCTAGGTGCTTTCATTATCTGCTGGACCCCAGGATTAGTCTTGCTGCTCCTTGATGTTTGCTGTCCCCAGTGCAACGTCCTGGCATATGAAAAATTCTTCCTGCTCCTAGCAGAGTTCAACTCCGCCATGAACCCCATCATCTACTCCTACCGGGACAAGGAGATGAGTGCAACCTTCAAGCAGATACTCTGCTGCCAACGCAGCGAGAATGCCAATGGCCCCACTGAAGGCTCAGACCGCTCAGCGTCCTCGCTCAACCACACCATCTTGGCGGGCGTCCACAGCAACGACCACTCAGTGGTGTAAAACCACAGTCAGCCACGCGGCCGATGAAGAGCAGCGGGGGATGATGTGGAGCGGGATGGGTGCACGGCCTGGGGCAAGGTAACCCACTCACAAGGTTTTCTCAAACACTAACGGACTACAAGGACTTCTCTTCCCAGAAGCTGCACACACCGGTACAGTCTGTCCTGTCTGCAGGACTGTCCGTGCTGCAAGGCTTTTGGTTTCCACTTTCAAAAAGCAGAAAGCAGATGCCTTGTGGCGGAAGTCATCAATAGCCCGTGGAGAGCCTCGCTGAGACTTTGTCGGACTTTGCTGCATCTTGGTGCCAGTCTGAATCAACCCTGATTAATTAAGCTTATACCTGCTTCACTGCATTTACATGTAGCCACTTAGTCTTTTATAAAGGGAGTAAAGGGGATTAAAGTATGCCTATCATTTAATAGACATGTAATATTTATCACCATCAGCATGCTTGTGATGAAAATTTTCTGTGCAGGGATTAAAACTGTGCTCTAGTCTTTGCGTCATTAGCCACAGTGCCATAACTACAGTGAAAACAGAAGTAATTTTTCTAGTACAGGCAACAGGAAGATGATGGAAGCTGACTCTTCTTACCTTCATTACTGATGTTAGAAAGCGTGCATGTTCTGTGTGTATGCAGATTGTTTTAATTAAAAAATCCGTTGTAAAGTGGGCAAGTAGAAAAGCATAGACTGTATTGCAGTGTTTGTTTAGATTATAAAATAAACAGTACTCTAGTCACAAGGTATTTAATGTTCTTCTTTGAAGTGCGATATGGAATATGTAACATGTTAGGGGTCCCAAGTTTTCCATGGTCAAGTTCTTAAAGTAAGGGCACATCCCTAAGGCTCTCAAAGGGCTACAGTCAGGTTGGCAGAATTTTTTAAAAAGTATTTATGGCATTGGAATGCTTTTATTGTCCATGGTGGAAAGCAAAAGGATTTTTTGATGTATACAATTGTATTTTGTATTTTATAAAGTCAAGATAACATAGGTAGTCATCTCTTGCAAATGACAGGACCATGCTACATATAATAGCCATGCATGGATATTGTTAAGGCTAGCTGAGCTAACAGATGGATTTTTTTCATATATGCATATTTTGAAGAGAAATATCACTTGTGTGAATCTTGGTTACCAAGAATCAGTGACATTAATCACACAGGAGTAAATATGGGTGAAGATGGGATCTTGATAATGAAAAACTTGGCACCTTTCTCTAGAAAACTCTGTGTTCTCCTAACAGTATAAAATATATCAACACTAAATTCCTGGGGCCATTTTTATCATTGTAATTTGCCTCTATAACAAAAAAAAAACACCAACCAACCAACCAAACAAAAAAAAAAAATAAAAAAAAGAAAAAAACAGAAGAAAAGAAAAAACACACAAAAAAGAAAAAAACACAAAAACGACCAAAACAAAAAAAATACCACAAAAAAACCCACAAGAAAAATTAAAAAAAACAAAACAAAACAACAAAAAAAAACAACAAAAAAGACAAAACCTCAAAAAAAAGCCACAAAAAATTATCAGAGGTATATCCATCTATGTACTGTACTGGAATGTAACACAAGGGACAATATTCTCCCATTTGGGCAGGGAAAGAATGGAGGGGAGAGTAGAAGCCCAAGAAAAAGCAGGATTTTTAGCATCTCTTGCTTGGAAGATGTGCTTGGATTTCATGCTTCCAAGTATAAGATTGCTTGGAAAAGGCAGTTCTTTGCCGAGGGGAGGAAAAGCAGCAAGTGAGCAAAACCTATCTGCATTGAGTAACATGAGAGTTTTGCCACTGTTCTCAGTGAAACTGAAATTCACCTGTACTGTTAAGCCAAATTTGTGTGGACACTATGGAAAATCGAGTGGACAGAGAGGATAAATGCAACATTATGTGTCAGTTGACCAAGATACTGAATGTTGCACTTGCCTTGTACAAAACGGCTCTTTTTTCTGACTGCATTTTAGAGCAAGTGAATGTAAACGTTCATTTGGTTTTTATCCACATAACTGTACTCCAAAAGAGAAGAACAGGTTGAATGAACTTTTTCATTTAAAAGCATCTCTTTGCTAAGCCACTCATAAATTATTCTTAGTGCCTCTGTGATGTTTCATCTAGTGCAGGTAAGCAGAAAAGAGGGTAAGAGTGCCTCCAAAAAGAGGGCACATACAACTGAAAATCAGTTTCCTTTTCTCAAGAACGCTTGGAAATGCTTTCTTCCCTGGATCCAGGGAGAGCACTTTTTCCTGTCCCCATCCTCTCCACAAAAGAAGGATATCATAGACACTTAATTTTTTGGGATGCCCTTTCCAAGTGTCCATTTTACTGCTGTTTGCATGCTCTTTATTGAATCTTTCCTGGATGGGTGGGAGGATGATGTTAAGAAATAGCAGCAAGTCGTTCACCCTGTGGAAAGTGTGGTGGTTTTGGAGAAGTCATGGGGAAATAATCTTAAAGCAGTTGTGTGACAGGGTATTGGGTCCAGAGGGTGGACATTTCTTTCCTCATTGTAATTATGACAGGAGTCAGTTGCTGCCCAGGTACATCAATCAGACCTTCTCCAAGGAGGCACTCAACAGTTCAAAAAGCTGGACATTTTGAACTATTTAACAGCAGTTAAATATCAGTCATCTGGTAGATTAATTCAGGAGCACTTCTGGCAGTAGGTGGCTTTTTCTTCTAAAAGGTAAAGTGCAATTTCTTAGGTCAAAGGCAACAGGATGCAAATGCTGCTTATACAATTCCACTAGAGGAACTCACTGAGCATGTGGCTGCTGTTTAAAAATCTAATTAGTGCTGTGTTTTGTTGTGATCTCCCCATATCCTTGAGAAATCTGATCTGTGGATTGTGTTACTTTGCAAGCTAATGAAATTAAAGCTGCTGTGAGCAAAGAGAATAAAAACCAGATCTTGGAATGGAAGGACTCATTGACTGTCTTCTTTAGAGTGGCTCCCATGCCACTTGGTTTCATCTCAGATTTTTGCTAACTTCTGCCTCTCTTCATTGTGCAGTGTAGAACTCACTTCTGCTATGTGAAAACATGGTGCAAAGTACTTAGGGAAAAAAAAATTGCTCCACTTATTTTTACTTATCTCAAATCCTTCAGAAGGTTTTAGAAGGGTTCTTAAAATACCAACAGTCCTCCCACAGTCATTAAAATTCTTCTGTTGCTGGCTGCCTCTGGTCCAAGTAAATGCTCTTGAAGTTCAGAAGGAATGGTGTTTGTTTCAGCAATTGTAGTGGTAGGAAGTTGTGTATTAAAAAGAATATGCTTAATGAAATCATTTGCAGGTCAAAGAAAATGTGGTTTACCTACTTTTTTTTCCCAGTGGCAGCAGAAGTCTGAAAACTGAAAAGATTGGCTTTGAGTGAAGGATCATTAAGTGGAATTTTAACTCCCTATTGCTGTCACGCTTAGGCTGAGCAACCAATCAGTCCACAGAGCTGTTAATTGCAGCATTTATGTGAAAAGTTGTAAACATGTCCTGTGCTTGACACGCGTTGTATTCTTGTCAACCTCTTTTTTGCTCCATCTCTGAGATCTGTTGGTAGCTCCAGGCTGGCTGCTAACTGGGATGCTCAAAGCTGGACAGATAGCTGGACAGATAGCTGGCAGAAGGAGAAAGGGCAGACCAATTAAGTGCTTTTTAATTGATTCCCTGCTGAGGCATGACCCCATCCCATTGTACCTGTAATTTCTTTGGGTCCCTCCTGACTGTGAGATGGGAGGGAGCTGGCAGAGGTCAGCCTTAGCAGACTGGCTCTTTTCTACCTGCTGCAGAAATAATATAACCTGAATACAGGCTTTTTCTTTCTGGTCCTCTTAAGGGCTTTCCTGTTGAGCAATTTGCAATTGCAAGTCCTTTCTGATCAGTTCCTGTCATTAGCGATCAGTCTGTGCTGCACACCATGTCTGTATGGAGGGGCTTTGTAACTGCAATCTCTTTTGTCCAACCAAGTTGCCCAGGCTTTACCATTTGGTTGGAAAGGTCACTTCCAATAGACAGATACCTTAAAGAGTATTAATTCTAGCACCTGTCCAGACATAACTCCTCAAGAAAAAGGGCTCCTTTCTTTCCTCTGATTTTCTTCTTTTAGAGGATTTTCAAGAAATGTATTTACCTAGCTCTGGTTTTCTAAGTTTTATCAGGGAGAAAAGAGATGATAAGCAACAAAAACAAACAAGGATATTAAACAATGCTGTTGTCTTCTGTGGTATATATAAATGCAACCTGCTGAGAAGCTGCCAGCATTTTATTAACAAAAGCCTCCGTGAAATGTTCCCATTTGCCTGTGATAAAATTCTGATGACCAGAAGTGTATGTGGGAGACTCAGGACTCTGTTCATTTGTTTCCCTGTTTAAACAAAACCATGTTTATACATCACAAATATGCAGAGAACCAGTGAGGTCTGGCAAAAAAATTTGCTATTATGTGCACTTACTGTAAATGTTTAGAGGTTGTTTCTAGTACAATAAAGTATTTAGCATGTGTAATACAGAGTGTGAAAAAGTACTCTTCATCCTGAGAGCTGGTATTTTGGATGTGGAGGGGAATTATTCAAAAAGTGTTTCTAGGGAGTGGGGGCGGGGCATGGGCTGATCTGTTCCAGGTGACAGCATAGGGCTGAAAAACGGGGGCAATGAAGGGGAGGGTTATTTCCAGTAAATCACTTGATCAGTTCTGGTCCTTATTCCTACCTGTGCATCTTCCTTTCAAGTCCACACATGCACCGTTTAACCTCAGACCTCCTTTTGTGTGTAGAAAAGTTTTCCTGCACAGGGAACCTGCTGATTCTTTCCCCTCTCCCTCTTACTTCCTTTCTCTCTCCCTTTCTCTCTTTTCCCTTCTCCCTGTTTTTTTTCCTTTTTTGTTGGGCATGGGCATGTTTGTCCTAGATGGTGTCCCCATTTTCAGTTTAACCACAGAAGGTCATACATTTACTAAACCAAAGCTGGTTGGCTTATACATACGAATGAATGTGTACACACACAGATCTGCAAAACCATAGGAAGGAGGAAGAGACAAAAGGAAAAAAGAAAAATATTATTATTTCAATGCTGTTTGAGCATAGCTAGAGTAAGACTCTATGCTAATTCCTATTTCACATTTTGAAGAAAACACGTATTAGGTAAAGGGTCAATTAACTACCTGCCTTTCATTAGGGAAGCTAATGGCTTACATACTGAGAGAGACCAATGTCTGCTTCAGCAAAATAACAGAAAATAAAGTTGACATTCCTAAGATAAAATTACACTACCGATCACTCAGGGTATTATTAGGTGCAAAAATATAAAAAGGGAAGAGTTTGATTTTTAACTCTCCCCGAACCTTGGTGATTCATGATTAATACCCTGGTGCCTTCCATGACATGGTGTGTGTAATGTAAAGCAGCCCAATAGAGATGGATTGCTAGATATAACGAGCAAAAAGCTGAAATACACAATTGCTAAATAAATCACCCTTCGTGAAAACATGCTGCAATGCCCCTGGGATTTTTTGTTCTAAGCCCTGGATTACCATTTGCTGGCAAAGTCGGACTGTTTATATGGTGATCTATTAACATTAAATACACAACACGTGCAGCAGTGCAGGACACAGCCTTAGCAAGCAGTAGGCATCATTCAGAGCAGGAGCTCAGAGAGCCAGGATGTTTGGGATGATGATGGCCAGAGCCCACAGCGCACTCCCTGGCATCATATAGGCCAACCTCCCTGCCCTGCTTTGTGTCTATTGAGATCTGGTGTGACAGGGAGAATAGGACTGCCGCAGATGAGCTGGTCCCAGCAGGAGCAGGTGTGAATCAGCCTCTTCCACTTCTGTTTAATGCCTTACTCTTCTTAATTGATTAGCCTTCACATGCTTATGGATCTGCTGCTCACTCCACTACTCACTGCATGCTCAGCTTCTTGTTGGACTTTCTTCTTGTCCCTCCAAAGACCCCTTCCAGTTCCTCATTTGTGTTGCTTTTCTCTGTGCCTCTTCCAGGTAGCCGAAGCTATCTCTGAATCAAGCAGCAAGGTAAACACCAGATGTTTTCTACCATAGATAGCTGTTTCTTTGTTATTTCCTGGGGTATAAGGTAGGAATGGGGTTAAATCCAGTTGGTGGCCAGTCACAAGTGATGATTCCCAAGGCTCAGTACTGGAGCCAGTTTGGTTTATCAATGAGATAGAGGAGGGGATAAAACCCTCAGTAAGTTTACAGATGACACCAAGTTGAGCAGGAATGTTGACCTGCTAGAGGATAGGAAGGCTCTGCTGAGGGATGTGGACAGGCTGGATCGATGGACTGTGGCCAGTGGTATGAGGTTCAATAAGGCAAATTGCCAGGTCTTACATTTGGCCCACAACAACTCCATGCTATGCTCCAGGCTTGGGGAAGAGTGGCAGGAAAGCTGCTCATGGAAAAGGACCTGGGAGTGCTGATTGATGGAGCTGAACATGAGCCAGCTTGTACCTGGGCAGCCAGGAAGGCCAACAGCATCCTGGCCTGTATCAGCAATAGTGTGGCCAGCAGGGTCAGGGCAGTGATCATCCCCTGTACTGGGCACTGGTGAGGCCGCACCTTGAATCTTGTATTCATTTCTGGGCCCGTCACTACAAGGAAGACACTGAGGTGCTGGAGCAGGTCCAGGGAAGGGCAACAAAGCTGGTGAAGAGCCTGGAGCACAAGTATGATAGGAACAGCTGAGGGAATTGAGGCTGATTATTCTGGAGTAGAGAAGGCTCAGGGGGGACCTTATCACTCTCTGCAACTACCTGAAAGGAGGATGGGTTGAGCTGGGGTTTGCTCTTCTTTTTCATATAACAAGTGATAGGACAAGAAGAAACAGCCTCAAGCTGTGTCAAGGGACATTTAGATTGGATATTTGAAAAGAGAGACATGTTTTAGTAGTGGACTTTGCAGAGCTAGGTTGACAGTTGGATTCAATTGCCTTAAAGGTCTTTTCCAACCCCAGCAATTTTTCTTTTTCTTTTTTTTCTTTTTTTTTGTCTGATGGAAGACTTCGTTGTTTTAGGTGTATTTCATTTATCAAGAGCTCAAAAGGCCAACTGAAACAAGGAGAAGCCTTTCCTTTTCCCACCCACACTCAACACAAAATTAAATTGTTTCTATATAAATGGTGTTTTACCACTAAAAGATTGAAGGGATGCTTCAAGAACTGACATTTTTTCATTTCACTTCTCTGTTTTCCCAAGACTCATAATATCTGGGTATTTTAATGCTTGTCCTGCCACAGATTTTGAAGTTTGTGCATTCTTCTTGTCCTCAAGTGTCTCTGCAATCCTGGTTTTTCAAAATATGTAAACACTCCTTAGTTCTAGAGACTTACTCAAAAATGTGCCTGGCTTGAGCTAGTCCAGCTGCTATTGCCTTCCAAACCACTCTCCTGTTTGCTCACATTAGGGTCTGATTTTGAGCCACAACTAGATGCTAAGCAAGTGACAATTACTTGTTTAGAAATTCTTGTGTCAAGGCAGATGCCAATATCCTATACATGTCCTTACAGCTAAAGCAATAGCTGCAGGCAAGCTGGCTGCTCTTATGGCATTTCTTAAAAAGGCACATCAGGAAAACAGACTTTCCTGAGCTGGACTGGGTTAAGAGTTTGAAAAAATGACTGATCTTTCTTCTATTTTTGAAACATCGCTCCTACATCTTTGCATGAGCATGCTGAGGGATGAGCTGTTGTTTAGTCTTCAGATCATCTGTCCTTTCTCCTACTGTTCAGAGACATGTAAACTCCTGTCCATGGCCTTGCTCACCTCAGCCATGTCAGCGGAAACAGTGGCAGGATGAGGAGTGCTCAGCCTGGGACAGGCACAGGAGCAGAAGGAGGAGAGGGTCTGTCAGAGGGCTTAGGAATGGTCCAGCTGTGGCCAGCAGGGGCTTGCACTGGCTCACTGGTGTCAGCAATGCCATCTGGGTCCTGGGCCCCGGGCCCCAAGCTTGGCAGTGCCAACTACTTAATTTGGAGGTGGCCAATGGACAAAGAAGAGGAGGATGAAAAACAGGAGGAGGAGGAAGGCTTCCAGCCCATGCCTGAGGAACAGAAGGTGAAATCATGCTTCTCTGAATATCCGCTGAAGTTTGGTTCTTGGCATCACTTTTAAGCATGGCTCTTTTCCCCTACCCATATCACTTATTTTACCTTAGATCTCCAAGTGGAGGCATCCCTCTGGGTTTATCAAGTACCCAACACATTGGGGCACAGAAGCAAGTTGTGACTTTCCAGGTCATTGACCAAAGGCTTGTGCACTCACAGGCAGGGACAGTGACAGCACCACTCCACCAAACAGCAACCTTGCATGCCATGCCCTCTTCCCTTTTTGGCCAGGAAAGACAGAGGTGTTTTCCACATCCTGGGGAGGAGAGGTTGTTCTGAGACCCCATGTACGGGAGTTTGGGGTTGGGCAGATGGGCTCTAGGCTACTTGGCACATGCCTGCAAGGAAGGGTGGATTTATGCCAAGGAGGGGTCTACTGGGCTTGGGCATCGAACATCAAGCTCACACAGACCCACAACAGAGGGAAAACAGCAGGTGCCAGTGCTTCAGAAGCACCAGCCCTCCCTGTGGGTGATCATGCCTTAGAAACATAGATCAGGGGTTAAAAAAAAAATAAAAAAAGAAAGAGATAAAGAAATAAACTGCAAATTTTATATAAAGTGGAAATCCTGCTTGAAGTCCATGTGGTTAAAAGCATGAGACATCAATGCCTGATCTACCAGAGGGATGATGCAGGAAAGTAAAGTGGGAAGTGGGGTCCTTGACTGTCAGAACCTCTTTTCTCATCAGCTGGACACATACTTAGTGTCTGTGCTGTGATGTCTATTTTGGTCAGGGAACAACAGGCATGTTTAATCACTTATCCTGCGTGCACAAATAAAACACAATTGCGACACAGGCAAGCATTTTGCTAAGACAAACTCCATGAAAACTTGCTGGGTTAGAAGAATTTCACTTTAAGTGGTGTGGGGTTTTTATTATTATTTTATATTTCTGTGCAGAAAGCTGACAGACACTGGGCAGTGTTACATTACTTTTTTCTGAGCAGAACACACCCTGAACCTGAGTGAATGCTCTAAAATCCTGGAAAAGCACAAAGAGCAGCTGTAAAAGGAGAAATGACAAATTTTCTTATCACCAACCAGAGACAACAGCTTCCCATTTTAAACAAGCCATGTAAACCTAGCTGCTGTGGAAGGATTGCAGTCCTTGAAAACTGCCCTTGCCAGCTTCTGAGTCTGACCTGTGCCTGGTGAGCTCAGCAACGGGATGTGGTCAGGGAGGTTTTGTTCATGCACTCCAGTTCCTGCCCTGCTATGGCTGCATCAGCAGAGGGAGGCAGGGACCAAAGGGGCTCGGGAGAAGAGAAGTCAGCACAGGCAGGCTATGAAATGGAGCTAGGCTGGACTATCCTCTTTCCTGTCTTCAGCATTTTGTGAAGAGGTGAAATCTCTGTTCAGATTTAGCAGAACACCACTAATTGGGAGGGAAGGAATGATAGCCTTAGAATGAGCCCTTAATGTGGATTATTGTGATTGCAGACCTGTCCCAGGAAAGGAGAATATAAATTTTGCCTGGAACGAGACTTTAAGGGTTGCTGTCAGGAGATGGCAATTGCAGTGCTCCACAGTGAACTCAGCACTGGCTTTTACTTATACTCCATGGCTGTAACTCAGCCAAGAAAGACATGTCAAAGAACATATATAGCTTTGTTGATATGAGTGGGTCCTCCCAGGAGTGTGGAAAACATGACAGCCTAATGGCCACTCTGCCTCTCCAGGGGCTCCCGGGCAGTGTGCATTTCTGGCTTGCACTCCCTGGCCAAAAGGATGAGCTATGACAGCAGAATCCATCCCACTGCAGATACTACCAGCAGGATGCATGCATCCCACATGTTGCAGCAGGGTTTGGTATTTTCTTTCTCCTTAGTGTTTCATGAGTATTTTGGAAGTTTCCTGCAGCACAGCTGTAGCCAAGCTTGATGTTTCGCTAGTGCGCAGACACCAGACAGTGATGTAAGAAAAAAACATCTAAGTCAACTATGCAAAATTCCAGTTCCTGCTTTTTCTACCCATTTTCCAGTGCACAGTGGTATGAAAGAAAGCCTTTGTAGCACAGATTTACTTATTTTTTAATGTTAGTGCTCTGCCCCTTTGCTTGCAAAGGCTTATATTTCCCCAAAGCATTTGCTTGGCTGAAGAAACATTAAGTTTTGGTAGAATACTTTGGCTGAAAGTCAAAAGGACTTTTCTTCCCAAGTGTCGTAAGTCACTCACAAATGTGGGTGCAGTCATTTTACTGAGTACAATGGAAGAGACAGCTTCGCTTGCTCCACTATCGTCTGACTATCGTCTGTTCTAGTCTAGCTCTGCTTGTGCCAGTCCAGGTTAATCTGGTTCAGGAGCTAAATAAACTGCACTAGTAAAAGACATATTTTTCCAGTGCCTTGTATTGCTGTGTGAAGGTGCAGCCACTGAAGGGAAAACATCACATCCAGTCCATCACGCACCAATGAAATTTTTCTGGTGTAGGCCAAGGACTCCTAAGTAGCTCAGACACATTTGAAAATATTACTCTTCATCCAAATAAAGTGAAAGAGCAGCCAATATTCAGAGTAAGTGGCTTTGCTTAGCAATGTTGCTTAAAGCAACCTCTAACATGCTTCCACCTTCAGTGAGTAACTCCATAACTGAAATGTCTGGAGATGGGCCAAACAAAACTGTGTTTTTCATTAAGAGTGGAAAAATATTACACAGTGTATAAATTTACTATGAAGCCATGTTGTTTGCTATGAACTAATAGTGACATTAGTGTGATTTTAATGAAGAAAACCATGATTTCATTAGTTGACACTGTGCGCAAGTCAAGCATACAACAAAAAACAAAGAAGATCCAGTCATTCATCAAAAAATTGCTCATCAATAAAGCTACATGAGCCTTTACAATCATGCCACCAGGCTGAGTGGGCTTCTGCCTACTCCTTCTTCCCTAACCATCCCCAGCCCATTTGCTGCAGCTGCTAGCAGAGCACTGTGCTAAGAAGGGCTGTGGCTGTGGTTCTGGTGGGTGCCCTTCTCACAGGCACTCAATGCCCATGCATGAGGCCACTGCATGATATGATGCAGCAGTCTGCTCACTGTACCACTCCTTATTTTCCCTTCTGGTCCTTCCTCTAACCCAAAGACCCAGGACACAGACAATAAATGCAAGGAATAATTAAAAAGAAAGAAGAAATACAGCAGCCTGGGTACTGCCAAGAGTCCAGAGTTAGAAATGCTGCTTGGATCTGCCACAAGCTGTGTATGACTAAACAACTTCCCCTCAGTATCTCAGTTTTTCATTTCAGTAGGGATAATAGGTTTATACCCTCTGCTTCCTTTCCACTGTGAATTCCACAGTTTGGGGAATACCTCTTTGGAGTGTGTTTCTGCAGAACTCAGAGCAATAAATGGGACAGCACTTCCACCAGGAAATTGGGCCATTTCTGGTACAGGACTCAGGAGTCCCCCAGTTGAGCAACTCAGTCATCCAGCTGACTCACTGCTAACTTAGGCATGAGCTGGTTAGTAATGTACTTACCTCATTCTTGGAGAAGAGTTTGGACAGGGAAGCAGAAAGAGAGAATTACATCAGAATGCAGTTGGACACCAGAAATTAGTAATGAAGGAAGAAGGCAAAATATATGTTCAGTGATGATAAACCATGAGTAGTAATGTAGAAAAAGGTAAATGTCATGGATTAAATGTAAAGTTGAAAAACTCCTTGCAGCTAAGCTTTGTTGGACCACAGCCAGAAAACTAACGGGACTGCTAGGCCTGATTTTCTTCAGGACTGGAGATGAGGAAGCCATCAAAGAGCATGCTGAAACATAGGATACTGAAGTATTGTCCAGCAGGAAATGGCTGTATTTCCTGAAAACCTGGAATGCTTGAATTAGTCAGCAGGTTTATCATTTAAGCAAACCCAGACTCTTACAGCTCCTGAGGGGGGGTACAGAAAATCAGTGGGACCATGTGGACCTTAGGAGTGCTGTTAAAGGGAAGCCTGTGGTGCTTGAGAGGAGGGGTGAATAGGCTCTGCCTAAAAAACAAGGAGCAGAGCCATTTAGCCCAAAAATATGACTGCAGTACAGAGCAGCATTTGTTAGAGCTTGACAAGAGATCCATTATGGAGGATCTTGGCTGGAGCCTACAGCACCAAACTCACTAGCGAGTGAGATGGCTGTTGGACAGCAGCGTGAATCCACAACACTATGAAAATAACATGACCTGCTTTTCCTGGTCATTTTGCCTTGTTTTCTCTCCTGGTTCTATGGTCCTTTCATGCATGGTAATTCCTCAGGGGTGACTAAGAGATTTTATTCATAACTACCAAGACGAAATATCCCATCCAGGAGGAGGAGGGCTCCAGTGACCATGTTGAACTGACCCTCTGTGGGCCAGCTGCCAGCTTGCTGGATGGCCTAAGCCATCCAGCAGCCACCCTCTCTGTTTCCTGTTGTGTTGAGTTTAGTCGGGCTTAGTTCCTTCCTCCTTATTGTGATGGCTGGAAATGTGGTCCTGGCTTCCCTCACTAGAGCCAACGCCATGGCCATAGTCATAGCCATGTTTTGCTGAAACAATCAGCCTGACACTCTCTTGTGAATTCTGTTGCAACAATTGAGTTCAGCCAAGCTAAAGGAAGGTACTGGAGAAGCTTGAAATCAGCCTTACAGTAGAGTCCTGATGTCTCTGTGCAGAGAGAGAAAGAAAGGTAGCATGGATTTTCCCCTGCAAGTGCAAGAATAACTGAATGGGAATATGACATCCAAGAGTGACAAAGTTGGTGCCATTGGAGGGACTTGCTTCTAGAATAACTGAAGTTACAGAGTGTTGATGTGCTCAGGGCAGAGGCAAGCCTTCTCATTTGAAGTTGTTTTGAAAAATCATGGGGTTCAGGGGTCTGCTACCTTCTCTCAGCCCACTAAAGGTGATGGAAATGAAGTCCTGATGACTTCAAAGAGGTTTAGCTGGGAACATTGCTGCCACAAAGGGGAGCATCACTCTCAGCAATGGTCCCAGGGACTAAAGCCAGCACAGAGCTTCCCACACTGCCCAGCAGCATATCTCAGAGTGAGGTGCTCAGGATGCCTATAGTTTTCCTTGGACATCTCCTTGGTGGCAGAAAGAAGGCACCATGCCAGAGGTTTAACTGGAATGTACATTGCCAAAGATTTTTGTCCATTTCATGACAGCATTTGTCCATTAAAGCACACAAGTGCTCTTCAGATAGGCCATTCTTGGGAAGGAAATAGCATTCCTCTTTCATGAAGTGGCTGTCAGGTTTGCTGCAGTGTTCAATACACTCGTGGGAACTACTTCTGCAATAAGATCATTAACTTGTTTGCACAGATTTGCAAGTGGCATACACTGGAAAAATCCACTGTTGCAGGTTAATAGCTTTACATTCTTATTGATATAGATCAATTAAACTGTTTTCAGAACCACACAAGTTGAGATTCAGAATGTGGTGTTACTGTCATCTATACAGTCATGATTTTGTCTCATTTCTCTGTAAATGCCAGATGATCCTATTGCAATCAGAAAAGCAACTCCAAATGTACGTCTGCAAAACCACAATCAAAACCCAGTCATTGCTTCTACACTTTTCCTAGTGGGAGCTAAGCTTGCATTGAGAATATGTAATCCCTTAAAATGCCTGTCCCCTGGGACATTATTCACCCTGAAGAAGCAAGCTGGAAAGCAGCAAGACAGTGACATTGTCAAGAGACAGGGGGATTGTTCATATAATTGAAGATAGGTTTCAAAGTAAGCAGAGTAACCTGTTTTTCCTGCAGCTCCTTTTAAACATTGTGAACATTTAGAAACTCATGCTCCTGGAAGCTAACTGTTGAAATGCATTTACCTTTCAATTCTTTAAAGGTGTTTCACTATCCATTGTTCTCAGAATAAAACTTTGTTCTTCTGAGAATAAAACTAATTGCCATTTAGTTTGATATTCATTGGTTTTACCTACTACCTAGCTGGGTATCCAGCTGCAACAAATTTTACACTGGTAGACAAAGTGACTTCTTTAGCATATCTCTCTTTCAGCAAGTAAATTGACATCCAAAAGAAAAGTGAAAAGGAGGACCACCAGAAATATAGAAGTAGTGTTTGCCCTGTAATTTCTTCCTTCACCTGCTCAAAAACAGCCTCCAACTTGGTTTTGTGGTGCATTGCTCTCAGCAGGTGTTTGCAAAGTTCGTACATCTGCTGAAGGATGACCCACTCCCCTGTGCAAAAATCTTCACTGTACTGTGATGTTCATAATAAACAGGTCACGGGGTGGTGTGGAGGGTGGAAAGCTTAGGAAATGTATAGAAGACCAGTTGAAGGATGCTTTTGGCATATGTTTTGTTGGCTGAAAGGGATGTTCTTAAACAGCTAAGAAATGCTCACAGCTTCAGGCATGAAGAAGGGACCGCCTTTAGAAAATACCTAGCATTTTTTACCTCCAAGGATTATTCCTGGGAGTTGCAAGGCAGGGCCCAGTATATCACCAGCCCTTCCAAATCCCAGCAAGTGCCTCTCCCATCTCCAGCTGCATCAGGAGGGCTGAGGAACCAGAGACGCCCTGTGACGTCTCAGCGTTAGCAAACTCTGAAGCAGCAAACAGCAAACTCTGACACAGTGCACAGAAATAACATATTTGAATGAGAATGGGCTGCTGGGAGTCTTTGCAGAAATGATCCACCATGCCTAGCACAGAATCGTTACAAGTGCTGACTGCATTTCCTATTATTTTGTGAATGAGTACTAGTAGCTGACGTGGGAAGACTAGAAACGAGCTTAATGATGACTCTAAGAACAGGATGGTGTGACAACATTCACAGCATGGAGAGGAGCTGACAGCAGGAAAGGGGAAACTGCTGGAAAAAAGGAAGAGTAGGATCTGTAAAGAGGAAATGGAACCAGAAAGCAGAGCCCACATGGACAGAGGGTTTCCTGTCTGATTCAGGAAGTGGTGTCACCACAAAGTGGTTTAAGAACTATTGTCTTGGGTATTCCAACCCAGTGCACACAGTTTGCGCCAGGTAAATATCTCTCTCATACAGTTGTTTGAAACACCTTCCTCATGGTTCGAGAGGAATCTTTCCATGCCACTTGGCACTTCCCTGTCTCTGAAACTGATGCTGAATGGAGAGCTGGAAGGTTCATACACTGGTATGGGTAACCCAGAGGCAGCATTTCTAGGAGCCACTGTTCACAGGACTCCTGACACCCCTAGAGGTGGAAGCACTGGAGATGTGGTACAGCTGGTTGGATGCTGTGTCCCCAGGGACTGATTCCTCTGCCCAAGGAGGGGGCCCCTGGACCACACCAGCCAGGTACACCTTGCTCTGGCTCTGTCATGCCAAGATCTGTGGCAGGACTATGCCTGGAGGCTGTGGCCATACCAATCTGTGCCATGCAGGAGGAATTAGAGGGTTTATACTCTCGTATAAGGCCAAAGATCCAATCCTTTCTGCAAGCCATTAACACAAAGACTACCATGCAAAGCATGGAAACAGCATGTCAGTTGTGCTTCCCTAGAAGCAATGCCAATTTCTGCTACATCAGAGGAAAACAACAAATGCAGCACAAAGACTTTTTTTCTTTTTTTCCTCCTTCAAGTATCACTCATTGGTTACTATGGGGTGGACATAGCTTTTAACTCCTGTGCTGACACAACACAAACACCAATGGCCAGGAAATGCTTGTAATCCCAGCCAAAACCTGACCTACTGGCAGACTCAAAAGGGGAAAGGCTGGCACACCTCTGTCTGGAGACATCTGAAAGGAAAAAAGAAACATTAATGCCATGAATACTGCAAGGAGAAAATGTCATGGTCTTCCACCGAACTGCCTTTGCGCCCCACAGAGACACAAAGCACTTTCCAGACCTTGTGTCTGGATGCCAGCACCCCAGAATGGTAATGACTGCGGACCTGGGAGGAACAATCTAAACAGTGTGCGCTGCCGCAGGAAGATCTCTTCATGCACAGCTGTTGTCTCTCTGCGGTGAAATGGGAATCTGGAAATCCATTAACATTGCTTATCTTAACTCCATGTCCAGAGCAGGCAGATTAATCATCTAGTCTATCCTAAATTATCTTAAAGTGAATCAAAACATGTGCTTCTGAAGAAGCTGTGCGTGTAGGCTGGACTGTAAAAAGCTATCCCAGGGTGTGGGGCTGCTTGCCTTAACAAATCTCCTCCCACAGCTGGAAAATCCATATTTCAGCAATGCGATGGCCAAGGGATTATTGGAAATTCTTGTGGGATGGATTCTTGCAAGAAGGGATGTTATTAAGTGACCTTTTCTCTCATAAAAGTCTAGAGGTGATCTGGAAAAATCTAACTGCCTGGAAGAAAATCAAGGCAGCTAAAAGATAGTTTGACCATTGCAGAAGCAAAGTGTCCTCCTCAAAAACAGATGAGAATTCCTTTTTCCACCAGCTGGAGAGGCTGATTGCTTCAGCTGTGTTGCCACATAACAGGGCCCTTCTGTCACCTGCCTCACCTTCTCCCCACCTCTCTTTAACACCCATATCTTCCAAGCACTTCCTGGCTCAGCAACGCTCTGCTAGTCAGTTTTGCTCCATGCTATGCTACCTGCTTTGACCAATGCTCCTTTGGGTTTCTTTTCATTAGTAAATTTCTTCCACTTCTGGATCACACTATCTGCAAGAGCAGGACCTGAAGATGAAACAATACCCAATGTTCCCATCTTTCAGAACTACCATCTAAGGTGTACCTCTCTCCAATATGAGCTCAAATCTTAGTCTTGTGAAAAAGCTCTAAACTGTAGCTCTGGATGTCCCAAGCATAATTCCTTGGAAACATGCAGTCTTAGCATCATTTCTTTCTGTCCAAACAGCTGCACTTGAAAACTTGCTTATATTGCTTTCTTGCTCCCTTCTCTCTCTCCCTGCCCTCTTGTTTCCCCTATCTGTTGCACATTGTCACAGATGTAGGGCAAAAATACCTTCTTTCCTGCATGCTTCTGCAGCACCCAGCGCCACAAAGTCCTAATTTTACAGAGGGGCCCTGGGCTACTCTGGGAATTTTGCCCACCTACAGAAAGAAATATCTGAGAGGGTCTTGTGTGCCTTTTCTTGCATGTTGGAGTGTTAAAGCAAGGGAAGGGGTCTGCTGTCAGAGAAATGGTGCGCTAAACTCATGAGCTGAATACTTGGTGGTGTGAAGTGTCACATATGAATTTCTGCCTTGCCCCATTGCTAAGCCCTTTAGAAAATGCTTTTGGACAAATATACAGTTACTTCTCCAAGGCTTCTGATTCAATTATAAAACTGTCTACTGGATCAGTGAATATATGAATCAGGCAAGATGCTTTCTGATGCTCTCTGGATTCCACAACTTGAAATATGTTTCTGGAATAAAACAAAGTCAGGACTGTGGGAAGCAGTTAACGTGAGTTTGAGAAGATACATGATAGATGTGTATTTCCTGGCCATTTTTCCCCCTCGTTCAGCCAGTTCATTTTTTTCGTGCACATCAGAATTTCTCCCTTTTCTATTTCATAATTTTTCCTTTCTGTAGCTGTATGCCATTAACAAAGAAGCGGCAGCAGCAGAAGAAATACCTGCGTAAATGACAATATAAATATATATATATTGCAATTTGTCACACTTGTTTCACCTGGTCATCTGTGGCAGCTGGTTGTTCTAGTTTTCGTGAAACTGAATGAGCAAGTAAGCGTGACCTGGGTGAGGAGCTCTGGAGCAGCGTTTTTGCAGGTACAGAGAAGGGTGGCTGCGTCCACACAAGGACTTTTCAAACAATATGTAAATTTTGGGGTTACTTTATACAGTTCATTCAAGCCTACTCCCAACCCACTTCCTATCAGCAGTCAAGTTAATGAATCAAAACTCCCTGAGCTGGCAACTGTTTTCCACAAAACTATTCTGGGAGGAATTTTGGCTAGTCACACAGGCCCTTTAGTCAGAAATAAATTTTCTAAGTGAAGGTCTGGTATGGGAATTTTATCACATTTTATCACAGTGGTACAACCATATGCAAAGATGAAAAGTTGCTCCTAAAGTTACTCTAAAGAAGGAAAAAACCCTGAATGACACCATACCAAGTCACTTCTTACAGCCATATGAAGTCAAAACTTTAAGAAGTCATTAACAGGTTTAGTAATAACGCCCATTACTTTTAGTGAAAAACTGCTACAGTGCTAGAACCACAATTCCTATAAATCAGCACAGTTCCTGAAACCTGAGGTACTATCCTGGAGAAGATTACTGGAAAGGAAGGTCATCTTATCCTATGTCACCCTAGTGGCATAGGTCCATTCTGCAGGACACTTGAAATATTTATCCAAACAGGAAGGGCACTAGGCGTTGCAGGGCCACTTCCATCATAACTTACAAGAAAATTCTGCAGGAAAAGGTTTATTATAGGCTAATGCAAGATTATAAGTATTTCATGTGGGTCCTGGTGGAAATAATTGATGGCTAGAGGCAACTCACTGCCCTTTGGGCTCCTTAAAAGTTGATTGCCAGTCACTAAGGCAATCTGCTAAGCACTAATTAATAGCCTTTGGTAAGTTAACTGTGCATAAGCCTCAATGAAAACTACGACCTATATTTAATTTCTAAACCTTCTTCATCTGCAAAACTTGTTGGTTTGCAGCAAGCAGTTGCTGCCTCTACTTACTTGGAGCTCATGGCATGATTCACTGACTTCAAAGGAGCTGTTCTCCAGGGAAGGTACAACTTACACTGATCGAGGAAGACAAAATCTATCTCACAACCCCCGTTATTCTAAAAGAGGATTTTCATTCATTCATTTATTTATTTGTTTTTCCATTAAGAAGGAGAAAATTGGCAGCATATTTGTGAGGAGATAGCAAGTAGATGTTTCCAGCCAGTTGCAATGCAGAAGACAGAGCCAGGATGGGTGAGGCACCAAGCCTGTCAGGCACAGAGGCGGGAGCAGATACACTCTCCCCCAGATGACAAAACCACCTGCCCTGCCCCTGGAAAAAGCATCTGTACTCTGTCTAACTTATTAAACCTTGTCATTACTCTTCTGCAGTAAAGTAAAAGCAGCCTGTACACCTTTGCAGAAGGAAAGACCATAAAAGAAAGCAACAGGGTAGTTTTAACAGCTTGGCTCATGAAGCTAGGAAAAACCCCAGCACACAACCAGGAAACCAGATTTTCTGCACATCAGTTCAGATTATTAGAAAACACTCCATGGAAAGCTCACGAGGAGGTGTAAACTGGTTTCCTTTTTTTAATACAAATATCTGGGCACACCACAATTTTTTAAAGACTAACAATCTTGAATTAGCACTGCAGAACAGTAAGGATGCAGCTGGCCACAAAGAACCTCCAGGGACCCACTGTGGCAAGAGAGGAGTTAGTAGCAAAAGCTTGGACTTGGGCTGCAGTGTGGGAGTAGGGGTATTCTGGGGGCTTTTTGTGGCACATGGAAGGGCCTGTTTTTCTCAGGCTTGTCTTGTGTTCAAAGGTAGGCTGAAGAGAGGATCTCCTGTGTTGTTACGCTCCTTTTGCTCAGCTGAAATTCCTTTGGGTTGGTTTTTTTTTTTCCCTTTTGTTTTGTTTACACTCCCTTGCATGAAACTCTTTCATTTGCTTACAGTCCCTTGCATGAAAGCCCAGGAGCACTAGATGGGGGCATCACTGAGGAGTGGTCCTGCAGTTGCACAGTGTGGTTTCACTCAAGTTCAGCATGAGGCATGGTACACTTTTTTCCAGCTGTGCCCTGGCTTTCATCCTCTCTGTGCTGACGGACCTCTCCACTGCGTGTCACTCATGATCCGCAGCTGGGCAGTCTGTGCATCCAGACCTTGAAAAGTGAGCCTCTGGCAGGCTGGCTTCACTCTGTCCCAGCCAGTTCTTCCCAGCCCAAAGTAGGAAAACATCACCCTTCAGTCTTCACAGGCTTATAATGTATCAGCACTTGGAAATCATGGGAGTCCATGAGACCATTATCTCCCATGTTGGGTTTTGAAGGCCTTTTTTTTTTTCTAGTTGGCTTTTTCTTAGTAAAGTTTTCCATGGCATGGAGAGCTTGGAAACTGTAGTGCCTTCTCTCCTCTAGCCTCCTTCCCTATATATGACAGTCCATCTAAATGCATCCAAATCAGCAGGCAAATGATGTGGACTCTTGTCACTTATGTCTTATGAAAGCTGGGATTTGACCAACAAGCTGTTTGCTAAATCTGTGTGGAGATCCAGTGGGCACCATGGTTAAATGCCGTGCACTAGCATGTTTTCTCTTGCTGTCAGAAATTGAACTACACTTGCAAACGCAACAGGAGGAAACCTGATGAGGAGAAGTGCATTGTACTGACAAGACCAAGGAGTATAAAGCACCTAGCTGCCCAGGACAGATGATCCAACTCTTGCATGGATCTGCCTGTAATAAAACAATAGAGATCTCGAGCCATTTGCCATATTTCAGAGCCTAGTGGAACGGCACAGCCCTGCCATTCAGCTTTTCAGCATCTTTCTGCTCCATTAATTCTCCATATCATACTGAACCCAGGACATATGCCTCTCCTTTATCTCTGGATTTCACTTTCCCTCTTGTTTCATTTTTTGCATTGTTCATAAGAAAGCACAGTGCAAAATGAAGCCAGCAGAATGATGGCAGTGGCTCATTCCCATGCAGGCTGGGTGCAATGCAGCCAGACAGGAATAGAGCTGCTGGCTTTTGTAAGGGCAGAAATGTGTATTTTGATTGTTTTTTCTCTTGGAAAACATGTGGTAAGTTCCTGTGTGGAGTTTGCCAATTGTGAAGTTTCCCAAGCTGCTTAATACATTCATCTTATTATTTTGTAACAGAGTCTTCAAAAACCGTCCCTGGCTGGCTTTGCTGCCTCCCCTATCATTTTAAGTCAGACCTGGATAATGGATGTCTGTGGTTTTTTGCCACTGAAAGACAGAGCAAGGATCCATTTGTTACTTGGATCATTGTGTTATTTTAGCCTTAGGCAAAAGACAGAGAAGGGAAAAAAGAAGATATTAGTTTGTATATGTGCACAGACTTTCAACCATTTTCTATTTTCACCAGGAACATATCCTGCTGGTTTTCACCTATCTCAGCTCTCCTGCCATGAATTTGCCTGTTCGCACTTGGCAAAGATTAGACACTTACTTTTTAAGTGGCAACAGGACTGGGCTCGATGCCCTTAAAGTCAGGTCTGGGCCAGTTCTTTTTGCTGAAAAAAGGTTCCTCCTGGCACTGCACCAATATTTTCAGCTTCCCCAGATCTGCACTATATTCAGGATCAAAAATAGCTTCTTCTTTCTTTTCCCCCTCAATTTTCTAGCTTTGCTTATGGGTAAGACTAGAAATTGATGGAATGAAATAATATGAGAGAGTAGCTTTCTGTGATACTGTTAGCTTGCATGAAGACAGAAATCACACACATGACATTTTGTTTCATTTTAACATAATTGTTCAATATAAAGGCAGCAACTTGTTGTGTTTAAATGTGAGATGTAATTACATCTTTTAAAATCATTAAGCATTTTAAAGTTTGATGTAAATTTAATAGTATTTCTGATTCACTTAATCCTCTGACAAGAAAATAAATGTGAGCTCCTGTTCTTTTCCTGTTCTGTCCAAAATCAGTTATGTCAACTTTTGGGGGAGAACTTTCACAACCTGTTGTGGTTTAAGCTTAGTCGTAAATTAGACAAAGCATGTAGCCTGCTTGTTTTCCCCCCACAACCTGTC
>WYDI02030795.1:0-2500 GCA_009867235.2 Psittacus erithacus
GCAGGTGGCCGCGCAGGTGAGGCCGGACGGTGCGGCGCGATCCGCGCTCCCCGACGGGGCTGCCGGCGGCCGGACGGAGCGGAGCGGTTCGGCGGCACCGCCACCCGCGCTCGGGGTGCTTGTGTCTGTGAGTGTGCGATGGGGGGCAATGGGGGAAGGGGCACTGCCGGGACACGGCTGCCCCGGGGTTTTCCTCTTTCTCTCTTCTTTTTCCCTCTCTTTTCCCGTCCTTTTTTCCCCTCTCGCCTCCCGGGACCGTCCCGTTCCGCCGCGCTCACCGGCAAAGTTATGCAACGCCGGGTCACGGCGCCGCCGCCCGCGCTGCACCCGGTCCCGGCCTTGCCGAGGGGGGCTCCTTACGCGCACCTAAAACTTACCCCCGCACCCACCCTCACGGGCCGGGCAGGGCTGAGCTGCCCGCGGTGCTCCCGGGGGGGTCCCGGCCTCGGCAGCGGGGGCAGCCCCCGGGGCTCGGCGGGGCCGCCGGGGGTCTCTCCGCCCCTTCCTCCCCTCTGCGTTTATCTGCTGCTTTTTGCCACCGAGCCCGGCCGCTGCCTCCGGCCGGCGGCCGCCAAGTCCCGCCTGTCCCTCTCCGGCTCCGCCGGAGCCCCCGGGCCGGGGCCCGCCGCCGTCCCGGCGCCCTCTCGGGTGCCTGAGCGCTCCTTTTCCCCTTTCCCCTTTTTAACTCTTATCCATTTCTAATTAAAACGTCCCCGTCTGCTCGCTCTTACATTAATTATTCTTCCCTCCTCTGGTACCTCCTTTTGATTCCTAATCCAATTATCTTTTTAAATAATTGCTTTATCTCTCCCCATCACCGGGCGCTGTTGCCTCTCGGCTCTTGGACGCAACTCGCCCTCGTTTGCAACAAAATACCACTAATAGTATCACCAATAACATTCACAACTAAAGGCCGCCGGCTCGGGCCCTGGCGCCGGGTGCGAGCAGCGCTGCGGCCGCCGAACCCCCGGGGTGCCCATCTGCAGGACTCGGGGCGGCCGGACCCCTAACCCGCCTCTCTCCGCTCTCTCCCCAGGCGCTCCGGCCTCGCCTCTGCGCGGGGAAGAAATCCGACTTTTTGTTTCCTGATCCTCGTTGTTTCATTTTCTTCCTCCTTTTTTCCCCCGTTCGTTTGCTGCGATCGCCCGAGGACCTCGCGGCGCTGACGGCGGGACGGAACGAAAAAAGCTCCTTTTACACCTATTTTGTGCTTTGTTTCTGCGATTTTTAATTGTCGTTGGCTTTTACATTTTTCTGCCTCTTGTTTGGGGTTTTTTCGGGGGTTCTTTTTGTTGGGGCTTTTTTTTTTTTTTCCCTCTTTTCCCCCTCCCCACACTTTTGATTTTTATTTTTTTATTATTATTATTATAATTATTTCTTTTTTCTGCGGGACTTTGGAGGATCCCTGCCCGGCTTTTAGCATGATGTCGTACCTTAAACAGCCCCCTTACGGCATGAACGGGCTGGGGCTGACTGGCCCCGCCATGGACCTGCTGCATCCCTCCGTGGGGTACCCCGGTGAGTGCCGGCGCTGCGGACCTCTCCATCCCCCGGTACACCCCCTGCTCCAGCGGTGGGGGGAAGCTCCGTCCTGGTCGGGTTTGGGGTGGGCTGTGAGGTGGGTGCCCCAATTTGCCTGCACCCCTGTCTGTGGACAGCAAGGTGGGGGGCACAGCGCAGGGTCCAGCTGAATTTCCCCCCTTTCCCGGGGCTTCTTCGTTCCCACGGGGATTTTTAAGGATAGAAAGGCTTTAAAACAACAGAAAAAGGAGATTTACTTCAACACAACGAAATCTCCCCAATACTCCCGTCGGGGCCAGGCCTGCCCCTTCCCCAGCCATGTCCTGCCCGTTGTGCCTGCAGCAGGGCAGTGCCCGCTGCCGTGGGGCCGAGTCGTGCAGGGGGCAGCGCGGTTCTTTGGGGTGGGAGGCAGGGATGCTTCCCCAGCCCTTCTCCCACGGGGTGCCGGGGCTCCCACCATGCCCGGGGCTGCGGGAGGTGTGTGGGGATCCGGTGTGACCACCGCAGCGATGCTCGTCCCCAGCCACCCCACGGAAGCAGCGGCGGGAGCGCACCACCTTCACCCGCTCGCAGCTGGACGTGCTGGAGGCACTCTTCGCCAAGACCCGGTACCCTGACATCTTCATGCGAGAAGAGGTCGCCCTCAAGATCAACCTGCCCGAATCCCGAGTCCAGGTATGGGACTTGTTGAACTGGGCCGGGGGGATGCAGAGCGTTCCAGCTCCGCTGGTGCCACTCGGACCTGGCTGTCGCTCCAAACTCATCCCTGTTTCTTTGGGGATGGGAAGTGTGTGAGCTCCCTGTGACTTGTCTGTCCTACCTGGGGGCATCCAGGCAAAGGGGAGGGGGGGCTTTTATTTTTCTCTCTCACTCCCTTATTAGTTCTATTGTTATTAATATTTTTCTGCCCCTTCCACCTACCCCAGGGTGTAGCAGCCCCACTCCCAGGACGCTTGCTGGGGTGCTCCCTCCAGCACTG
>WYDI02030795.1:7500-15771 GCA_009867235.2 Psittacus erithacus
GTTGTGAAAGGGCTGCCTGTTTCGGTGGGTGATGGATGCCTCATGTCTACAGCAGGAAGGCTGCTGGGTGCATGGCTACCATTAGTGGGTTTGTTTCTTGAAGAGCGTTTGCTGCTGGACCATGTCACTGCCAGTGGCCCAGGGGCTGGCGCTGAGATGCCAGGTTACCCGGCTCAAGCCTGGTGAAGCTTCTGCCTGTCATCTGTGCGGCAATTGCCTCCACACAGAGCGCCTGCTCTAAAGGCATTTGGCGCTTTCCTGCCTGTAAATTGGGGGAAGAGGGGCAGAGGGCAAGAATACAATCCAGCTTGGGCTGTTGTTAAGTTTTTATGCTTGGTGCTCATGGACCTGAAGTAATTTATGATCTATTTGCTGTTATTGGAGTATTTGCTCTGAGTAGAGCCCCTGCTTGTAAAGCTTTGCTCGTAAATCCTCCGCATGTGGTAGGGAGCTGTGACAGGCAGTGATTTGAATGCCCTTAGCGGTACCTGGCTGTGCAGAGGTGGGCAGAGGCTGGGCAAGGTTGCTGCTGGGCAGCGTGGCCAATTGCCATTTTGGGTGCAGGATGTGCTTTGGGGACACAAAGCGTTATGGCTGAGCATGAATTAAATTATCATTAAAAAAATACTGTAAATTGTCAGTTTCAGGAGCCGTACCCACTAACACAACTGACTCCAGTTATTTTACAGGCAGCCTTTCTGGCAGGGTGCAAAGAAAACAGATGATCCCAGCTGAATCGGGAGCGATCGCACCCAACGATTTGTGGTTTTCCCCACGCTCACCTCTACGTTAGCCAGTCACTGCTAATTCATGCACTTTGAGTAGCAATTAATGCACATAAATTCCCACATGGCTTCCAAACCTGTTTTGAATTTGTCAAAAAATATCTGCCAGTGTAACTCAACTCCCAGCCGAGGAACCTGCTATACTGGGGAGCTCTTCCTTCATGTCGTATGGTTGAGCACAAAAAGCTGCAGGGAAGGAGGAGAGTGAAAATGGTCAGAGGGCTGAAGCCAAAGGAAACCATATACCTATTTCCAGTTAAATCCCTATTCAACACTTTCTTTTTTTATTTCCAGGGCAGACAGGACCTTTCCAAGAAAGCCATGAGAGGATTTGTTTTTTTACTGAAAACCTGTGATTTTAGGAAACGGCATTCTGGATCTTATGTACATTTCTAGTATCACTTCCTGTATATTTTTAAGCTGAAATCCTCTTAGCATGCAAAGTAAATAGATTATGATATACTGAAGGATTAAGAATCACTGTCTGGTGTCAGATTAATCCCTCATATAGACCATCACTTGCACTGACAGAAATATGGCTGCAATTCAGCGAAAAGCTGTACGGCGAAGCAGCGCATCGCAGCATCTTAGGCAGAACAAGCGCCCAATTGCTGCAGTCCATCCTTGCGCTGTGTGTTTTCCAGAAAATAAATATAAAGCCATAGGACATTAAAGGCGTGTTCCCCTCCTAGTGCCACATGAAGCACAGCCAGTATAGACACGGCTCTGTGCAGGGAGGTGGTGCAGCAGCCTTCTCTGTTTCAAAGCTCTCTGTATTAATTTTTCCCTGTTGAGTGTACAAAACTCTACACATTGCAGCCCCTTTGCTCCTTTCAAACCACAAAGCAAAAAGACTCCTTCAAATGTACTCATGGAAAGGTGCTGGTTGAGATGAAGTATCGAAATGGGCTGGGAGTTTTTCTGGTGTGATCAAAATTGCCTGTTGTGGAGCAGAAATTCAGCAGGATTTTGGCTCGTAGGGGAAATGACAGTGAGCACAGGTAGTTTATTCGGGTGAATGAAGAACAATTGTTAATAAAATACTTCTAATGGCTTGTGTTGTTGACTTTTCTACATGGTGCTTTTATTTTCAGTCCATTCATCGTACAGATTTGTTCATCATACAAAACTGATTTCGAGAAGCTCTCCGGCTTTGGGTTGCAACCATCCAAAAACTTAACCCACATGCATGCCTATGGTAGAACTCAAAAATCTGCATCAGTGCACACTGCACCTGATCAAATGGTGGGAAGAAAGACTGGCAGCGATGCTTGCTCTTCTCTTCACTGACAGAAAAACTAGAGGGCTGAAACAGGTTACGTTACCTTCCCAGTGCATTTTCTCTTCATGGTTAGAGGAGGCAGATTAAAATCTGGACTCCAATGGAATGATGTTTAAGAGGCTCCACATCTTTTTTTCAAGGCAAAATAATGGTTATTCAACTAAGATGATATATCTAGATATGAAAATTGAGAGCATTCTTTGAAAAATGCTGCCGACTGTGAAAGGCTGCTCTTTCACAGAGGTATCCTGAGTGAAGATGTTATCTGCTGGTATCTCAACAGGACGGTTTTCAGACCCTTAAGTGGAAATTCAAATCTGCTTCCAAGGGAAGATTGTTAAAATATATAATGCATAGAGAATTAAAGACTTTCTCCTGAGAAGTTTACGGATTCATCCAAGAACCACCCCCCAAATTCTTCAGCGTTGTGTTTGTATGGTAAATTGGGAGCTGCAATTACTCGCTTTGTTGATGCCTTTGAATGACATGATGAAAATATCACCAAATTGCCCTCCATAAGCACACATGGAGCAGTTTGCGCATGGACACGTCTGTGCTAACTCAGAAATAGTTCAGAGGTCTAAGGGCAGACTATTTTCTAAGCGTGGTTTTCCATCTTCTGCTACTGGGTGGCTTCAGGGCTGGCTGGAAGTTCACTGATGGATTTCCTGTGAACTTCACCACCTTGGTGAAGAAGTTTCCCCTTCTTTGCTTTGGAAGCTCAGTCACACCAGCCCCAAGTGCACGACTTTGAGAGATCCGTTGTCTCCGGTTTCCTGTGGGGCACAAGACAGGCAGGATAAGTCATGCTGCAGGGACAGGCACTGAGGGATGGAAACATGGGTATTGAAACACCATCCCAGCCCAGGCAGAAGAGACAATTGTAGATCCTGTCCCCCGTTCGGCTCGGGCATGGAGGATGCAGCCCTAAAGTGCTGGAGTCTGTTTTATGTCCTTTTGCAATCCCACTCCCTTGCTGGTCTTGGGGAAACCACAGGCTGCAGCCTCAGTGACTGCTCATGATGTCCCATGAGGTAGATATGGGGCTGAGATGCAAGGGGCTGGGAGCTCCACCTACCCCTGAGCCCCCTTCCCCAGCACTTGGAAGCTTATTGGCAAAAGTGAAACTTTAGATTTTTGTTACCTTTTAATTAAAACACACTGCAGACACCACAAGGCTGGGTTAACACCAGTGGGTAGCGAACCAGGTTTTCAAAGTTACACAGGGATATGGCATTTTGTATTTCTCATACAATGCAAATAGGTGATTTCAGCACAGATTCCCTTTCTGAGCTCAGTACCTGTGTAGAGTAGAAATCCCAGCCCTCTGGTTTTGCAAAGGACATGGAGATGGGGAGAATATGTGCCACAAATAGAGGTTATTTCATAATGCAGACTAGCGTGCCTGCGAAATGCATGAAATACTTTGCCTTGGAAAGCGCTGTAGTCTAGTGAGTCATTGCTTTCTTTTGAATTACAGATGAGTAGCCAGCCCTTCACCAAGCAAAGAAAAAAACTAGGTGTGGAGCTGAAAACAAAGGGAAACGTGTGTTTGTCCTGTCTTGGAGAGCAAGACACGCTGGCTGGCGTGGGAAGGTGGGGTGGGCTCGGCCCCAGGAGGTGGCTGTCAGGGCTGTGTCAGGCTGCGGCAGCACTGACAAGGGCAGAGGGGACTGATGTGAGTGACTCCTGCTCCTTACCTTCAGGAAAGAGGAAAAATAAAATCCCTTCACTCTTGCAGCTTCATGAGGAACCTTTACCAGAGCAGCAGCTCCATCTCATGGCATGTGCATTTCACCACAGAGATAGACATCACCCTCTGAAACAGCATTCCTGCGTACAAACTCCCTACCTCAGCGTGGAGGGAGCAGTAAAAGTGTGACAGCTCAAAACGGGAGCTGTGTGGGCACTAAGGTTTGTCTCCAGCCCATTGCTTGGCGCTTCCCTTACAGGGAGATGGCAGGAGGTAGCTCTGCCATTATATGATCTCCTGTTAATTCTCGGAAGCAGTTTGAAGATGATGACAAAGCACCCCCCATGTCCCATTCAAGCCAATGCTTGTGTCCCAGACCCCACCATGTTATTCCCTTGTTCAAAGTAGAAGCACAGCTTCACTGCCAGGGCTGCTCCTTAGGCAAGTGTGTTCAAGGAGGTTATGAGCTGCCTTACTCAGTTGGCTGTGTGTATGTGCCTTGGTTTCTGGATGGCTACAAGCCTTCTGTGGGCTTTCCTTGCTCTCCAGATGGCATTTGTTGGAGTCACCAAAAAACAGGAAAGATTTTTCTCTGCAGGGGAGCCACAGCAGTAAATCTTTGCAAAGCATCAGCAGCTGAAGGCAAAGGGCGGCTCTTTTTACCCCAGAGTCCTGACTGATGCAGAGGGGCTTCTGCTGGGCAGGTGAATGCAGGCTGGAGAACAAAAAACCACATTATGTCTGACAATTTAGAGTTCAAGGCTGTCTGGATAGTTGTTCAAGGCTTAGGGTCCTGAGTGCATCAGGAAGGTATCTGGCCGGGGTTTTGTGATTCGTGATTCGTGTCTCTGTCAGGGAAGAGGTTAGCAAGAGCCCGGTCCTGCAGACCTACCTAGCTGCTTCTTAAAAAAACACTTTTAAAAAGAACTATTTGCAAACCTCTCTGGTCACACTAAAGACATGTTGGTGTCGTGTGGGAAGCCTGTGATGTGGCACCAGCTTGTCAAGGTGTTTAATGTTAATCAAAGGCTGAGGAGTGATAATGACTAGAACCCTCTTCTGTCATCTGCATCTTTTCTGATGTAGCATCCCAGCAATAAAAGACGCTGTAGTAATTGGACAAGAGTTGATTTTCATAGCACAGGAAGAGGGCTGTCCAGGAGCAAGGGAAGCCAGGATTGCAGTGCTGCTGCCTATGGTAATGAGCACCTAGTCATCCAGAGAAGGAAAGCATGAATATCCTGACAGGAGAGCATCCACTTGTGCCCTGGAGAGCTCACATCGTGGGGCTTTGCATGGTAATGATGTGGTCCCGCTCCAGCAGGCAAAGGGAGGAGCAGTATAGGAAGGCACACCCTGTAACTGAAAAGCCACAAAGGCATCTTGGACCTGCAGGTATAGCAGGATAGAGGCAGTGGTTTGCTTGGTCTCTCCAGGTCTGAGGCAGAATGGAGGATCCCTTTAGCCTCCTGGAGTGGGAAGGACAGAAAAACCTCTTCCATGTGCTGCTGTATTGCTCCCAGAAGGCTGCGCGTTTTCTCCTGGGAATTATTCTCAAGGGTATGATGAAGGTGTGAGAACATGAAAGTGGGAAAGAGAGCAATGCCACAAAGGAGCAATGTCATGGGGACTTATTTCAAACATCTGTTTTTTCAGGCAAAGACTGCCTGATTCCAGACTGCAGGAATGGCTACATGGAAGGACATGCCTGTTAGGATCCATAGGTACTGCTTCGTTTCACTGCAAGTGCCTTGTTTCCCTTGGCTAGCATCACATAAAAGCTTTCTGGATGATAGGTATTTAGCTAAGTGTTAACATAATAAAACAACCATTTGGTAGCTGTAAGACACCATTGGCTTCAGCATTTCAAATTGCCATAAATCAGATCAGTCTTCAGTCCAGAAACAACAAAGCAGTTGCCATTCAAATTTTCCGAAGGGTCTTGTACCAAGGTTGGTGATTAGGGTGTTTGGAGGCTTAGTCTTGCTTACCTAAGGCTGGGTGCTGCTACGTGGAGATTCTTTCAACCAACCTAGTTTGCTCAAGATTATCAAATCCCAGAATAATGCAGGCCTCTGGAAATCACCCTGCTCAAAGCAGCAAGAGCAGGCTGGGTTTTGAGCAGCATGGCCCTCAAGGCTACCTCCATCCTATCTGCAGCCTTTCGTGGAAGACAGAACTGAACATGAACATCAAACCTTACCCCTACCAAATATTGTGGATGGGATGCTCACTTCTCGTTCAATGCATGCCTCTTGCTTGAAGAGCTGCACCCAACCAAGCCATGCACGTGGTGAGAATAACTGCAGTTTATCCTTGCTCCTCTGGTAACTACTTAAGCTGTTCCACCTTTGTCTTCAGTGATGGGCTCCCCTGACCAGTGCCGAACTCAAATTAGCTTGGCAAAAGCACATAGTCTGCATTTGTCCTACTTGCAGTCTGAGACTGCTGCAGCAGACCTTGCCCATCAGCACCCATGCACCAAGGAACTGCAAGACCCATGTTCCCTGTGCTAGCCCAAAGCCACCGGCACTGCTGGGGTCACGCAGGTGGCCCCCGTGGTAGCATGGTCTTGCCTTTAAGACATCTCTTGCATGCTGTAGGGCTAATGCTTTCCTTTAGAAACCAAATCTTGTTCAACTGCTCAAGTGTTGTTTGGCTGTATGACAGCCTTGCTGCTCTGGCAGGTGACTGGGAACATTTTGTTGCATGATCTTTACAGTTTCAGGGAGGAGAAGCTTCCTCATAGCTGAGAGCAGCAGCAAGCAATGAAGACACATGTTACAATGCACGTACAGAAGATAGGGTCTGTGTCAGACACCTCCCTACTGAGGCCTCCATGGCCATTTGCACTGGGAATAGGTCACTTCTGGCTCCAGCCTTTTGCCAATGAACTGGTGAACGGGACAAAGCAAATCCTGCTGTGGGCAGCTGCAGAGATCTTCCTGCAGAATTCACTATGCAAGAAGGGCTGGGTTTTGGGTGTGCTCCCCTTGCGTGGCACCAAGCCCGGTATTGTGAGGGTTCCCTGTGAAGCAACATGTGGGAAGTGGTGGTGGAGGGACACCAGCATGGGGAGCAAGGGGGTGAAAGTGGGACCTTGGGGTTGGGCTGTCTATCAATGCTGGCACTGATGCAGCATGCTGGTGATGGTGTCCAGGTGTAGAGCTACTGCTGACGGCAGTTTTGGGTTGGATTTGGGATGGGTTGAACTGAAGCCAGAGGTTGGTCCAGCTAGAAGGAGCTGCTTTGGTTTGTTGGGTGCTGTTTCCTGCATTGGTACCCAACTGCTACAAGATTTCTGAATTTACACACACCATTAAGTCAGGACAGAATGGTCTTGACATTGTTGACATTGGCCTTGATAGTGTTGTGTGGATGGTTTTTCTACTCTAAAACAAACTAGTGTGTGCAACAGGCTCCCCCTTACACAGCAAGTCGTTTCTCTCTGCATTCCATTGGAGCTGCTGCCGCCCTTCCCTCCGTTCGGCAAGAAACTGAGCAGCTCAACAAGGATGGAGGTGTTCAAGAAGCTTTGCAGCGTGTGGAGAAATCAGGGCACCTATACTGGGGTTGCAGAGGTCACACTTTGACCCACCAGCTTTTAGCAATGGTGACTGTTCAGCTGCAGTAGCTTTTCGGAACCAAAGGATGCTTTAACCACTCCCTTGTGTAAGTCCTTAATGATGAGACAGCAAAGCTTTCTTCTTTGTATCACTCTCATTATACAGCCTATATGTGTGTGCTTATGGATTTTATTGTGATAGTCCAGAACTTTCAAATGAACTTCTCAGTTTACTAATTCAACTGCTTACGTGAGGGCAAGGAGCATCTTACACGCAGCTCAGGGAAGGAGTAGATAACTGCTGGATAATCCAGCTGCAAACCTAGGAATCCTACCAATGTCTCCAGACCATCACTGCTGCTGTATTTTACTTTACTTCGTATCCTGAGGCAACCAAAGCCATCAGAAGGCCGTTGAAGACATCCTTTTGAGTATGGGGATTTCCTGCCAGCAGGACCACGGTGCAGCAAGCTCTGTCACCTGCTCCCCAGCCTTTCCCCATCCTCCACCCAGAGATAATGCGCAGGGGCCCACAGGAGGCTGCAGAGGTGGGGCTGGCGTGTGTTGTTCTCCAGTGCTTCGGGACTGGTAGAACAGCTCTTAGAGCACGATTTTACTTGGCACGGGCTGGTTTTGTAATGAAAGAAATAAGTAAGTAAGTGCCATCCTGCTTTGCTGGGAGGTTGAAGCGTTTCCTTTCTACTTTTTTTTTTTAATGATCTATTTGTACTGAGGCCAAACACTGAATGCTTCAGCCTCAAAAATAAAAGTTTCAACAAGAACTGTAATTGGAAGGAAGCTACAATACAGGCACCCTTGTGCCTTCATCCATGCTGCCAGGAGACAGCTTTTATTCTATGTTATTTTATTATTTTATTTTATTTTGTATTATTTTATATTTTTTAAAATTTTATTATTTTATTTTATATTGTCATGTTTTTCCTTT
>WYDI02030795.1:15871-48067 GCA_009867235.2 Psittacus erithacus
TTTATTTTATATTGTCATGTTTTTCCTTTAAAGAGGAACTGAAGGAGTGCATTGGTGCTGCTGACTCATCAGCTCTGGAGACAGGCTTGCCCTGTGTACGTATTCTATACGCACCCCCACTGACACTCAAACACCTGGGGCACCAAACCAGGCTGGGAGGTAATAACCCCACAGAGATGGGGGATAGCTGATGGATCTGGAGGAAGAGGTAGGGTCTCAAAGCACACAGTGAGGTCTTCTCCTGTTCTGCCCTGGTGAGAAGAGGAACAACAGAGCCAGCGCAGAACAGGGAGGAGGACACAGGACTGGAGGCTGTCAGTGGGGGAAGGAATGGTCTACCTTTTTTGGCAGCACCTTAAAATCAGCTTAAAGCGATCATGAAACCATAGGGTAGTATTTCACCCCTTTTTACTGTGGTCTCACGCTTGAAGGCGCCAATACAAGCACTGGCTAGCTCGTGTAAGATGAACATGGATGGAGGACAATAAGTTCTTTCTTAGGTCCCATCCAACAAGCATCAAATAATACTAATTTTCAAGGTTTATGCGCTGCGCTCAGCTCAAAGCCACAGACGAAGCCCTGCTCTAGCAGTGCGGTATAGGAGCATTTCTACCAATTTCAGTGAGAGCCCTGCAGGCAGACAGCTTGCAGGGACAGGCTCGGGGAGTTTCAGGAAGCTGCAATATAGAGTAAATAATAATAAGCAGAAATAAAAAAATAAATCAGAAGTGGGTTACCTGCTCTGAAGGAACTGCTCTCAAATTTCCTGCAAGAAAGAAAGATCACCATGTTATTTACGTTTCAGTTAACTCGCTGAAAACCCCAAACAGACATGGGTATGGTATTAGGTAACTCTTTCACTTTTATGATAGGACACAGCTATTTCATATCCTGTTATTCAGTGGATGAATTACAATTTTTAATGTGTTGTTTATACATGTCCATACATGTGGGATGCAAGTATTCCCTCAAACACTACACCAAGTTAAAGCAAAAGTGATTTTAGTGGATAGGGCAGCATGGAGACATGAAGCCAGTAATGGATCAAGGTTCCTGCATGGTCCCAGCTCGGTGGGGAGCTGTAGCAGGCGTGGGATGCACACAGTGGGACAGCGCTGCGGCTGCAGCACACCTGCAGCAGGGTAGCTGTGGGGTGGTGGAGCTGCCTGCCTGAGTGCTTGTCTTGTGTCTGGGAGGGCTTTGCAGCCCATGCGCTGTCAGGTTGCTGCTGGAGGTGCTTGAAGATGAGGCTTCATGTTACAGCTTGAGCCGAATTAACAGCTGCCAACATCAAAAAGAAGTCCTGCTGCAGGCAATGTGCTTCTGCCCTTCACTTGGTGCTGTCTGTGGTGTTCTCTGGTCCTCAGGCAAAGCAGTTTTGTTCAGGGGATGGACAAAAGCCGACAGGAAAGAAAAAACAATCCTTTTTTGGTTGGATTAATATGGTGATGGTCCCATGTGTGATCCCATGATTGTGGGTGAAAGAAGGTGGGAAGGGGGAAGAAGGATCTTCCTGTTCTGATGGAGGCGAGTTGCTAGTTCAGCTTCACCATAATGTGGAAGCGCACCTGTAGCTGGTTTGTTTGAAACTATCTATTTCAGTTGCGGCTATAGGAACCACAGTTATGCCTCGACTTTCCGTGTCAGTGAGCCTGGAGTCTGGCCCAGCTCCTGCATACCTGTCAGTACAGTGATGGGACACCTGGACAAGGCAGAAGATAAAAATCCTTGTTTCACCCCTTACACAAATACTCTTACATATCCCTACCTGGCTGACTTTACAGGATGACTCTTTAACTGTGACTTTCTCGTGCTGGACTACTCCTGCATTATACTGTTGCACTGCTTTGTCTCTGCTACAGCGGAGATACCAAACTCTGCCAAAGCAAGACAGCCACACCTGTTTACTCCAGAACCCTTTGCAGAAGTAGTGCAAAACACTGCTTCACAAGCCATGTAACTGGTGAGGCTCTGTTGCTGGCTATTGCACACTGAATAACAGAGCAACAATGACCAAAACTAATAAACATTTTCCCTGCCTTTGTCAAAACATGAACTGCACTGCAAGATAAGGAGATTTCAATGATCAGTGGGCATATTCTGTGTTGTGGGAGCTGGTAGTTGAGTCCTTATGCCTATATACAAACCAAACTCACTCTGCAATACCACTGCCTTATTTAAATTCCCAGATCCAAATTCTTTCTCAAGATATCAATCACCATTATTTCTAGCTTCATCCCTTTGTGCATATTTGAAAGAGACTTGTTCGCTTACCTTCCTGGCTGCTGGAAAAGGGTTTCCTCAGCAGGGAGCTGGCGTGGCCATCCGCTCCAGGCTTACACTCAGTATCCTCTGCCTGTCTGTGGCTGGTGGGCCTTTGAAAACAAAATAGAAGTGATAGAAGGGGAGGGAGCAAGGGCTGAAGAGTTGGGGAGACACTGCATAGCAGAGCAAAGCTGTTTTATTTGCTTCCTATCTTTTCAAGTACACAGCAGCCTGTGTAATTCCCTGGCTGCAAACTGTAGCTCTCTTTTATCAGATGCCAGTACGTTTGTTGACTGAGTGTCACTAGGATCACTCATTTGGCCATGCAGTCGCTCTAGCACCATCCTGTCTTTCAAAGACACAGTGTAAAGCTGGTGGTTTTTGGAGCAACTGAAGTTTTGTTAAACAGGACAGCCCAGGGATGTGCAACACACATAGCACACGCACGCGCCTGGCACTGCAGCAGGCAGTCGGGCGGATGCTGGGAGATGAGGATGTCAGACCCAAAAGGCAGCACTGATTTTCTGTGATTTTTCAGTTAAGCCCTGTCCCCACATCACTTCCATCATTGAAATCCAAATTGCAAAGGAGCTGCAGGGAGGAAAGCACCAGGTATGTGTTACAGAAAATGCCGATGGGGTTTTTTGTTCCTTTTTTTTTGTTTTTGCTAGTCTCAGTTTCTTCACTCATCATTAATCTCTGCTTATATAGGCGTGTGGAAAGACAATCCATTCCCAAGGCAGTGGGACTGGAAATCTGGAGGCCATCTTGCACTATTTTGGCTTGCCGACTCACTGCTTGTCCTGCCATCTGCAAACTGCCAAGGGCCTGGCAAAGTCCAAGGGAGAGTTGCCTTCAGCAAGAATGAGTCAAACAGAGAAAATAAACTAAACCTCTCCTACCAGGCCAGCTGGGAATCCCTCAGGGGGGAATCCTCATTTGGTGGCTTTTCCTTCTCCATGGACATAGTCATGTTTAACACAAGTAGTGTTTTCCTCAAGGGTGGCTTTCAGATATGACAGCAGTGTAGCTGTGAGAATGAAAATGTGAATGCTTGTGTGCAGCATGTAATTTGTTAAATGCCCAAGTGTAAAATCTCACTCGGCTTTGATAATACAAAAAATACATTCCAGGCATAAAAAGCCCTTTATTACTGATGAGAACATAAATAATTAAAGGAAAATCTCAGATTTTCCCTGTGCCTTTGTCTTCACGCTACCAGTCAGGCGATAGCTATTCAAGCAGCTGGGCATCTGTAAAGCAACTAAAAGCAACTCTTCTCATCAGCTTTCCTGAAAACATTTTTAAGCTGCAGTAATGCAACTCTCTCATCACGCTAAGCTTTATTGGTTCAGCAAAAGAAACTAAGAAACTTCATTGGAGACCAGATTATGCTGGTTGCAAAATCAGAGGGATCCTTCTGCTCTTCGACCCCATTATCTCCTCTGTAGTGTCTTGATCAGCTTTCTTACACACAGCCTCGGATTCTGCCGAGACCTGCAAATTGCTTTTTTGGCTGCCAAATTGCCATAACCCTTCTATTTTTATGTTTTAAAAGAGCTTAAACCCCTCCATCCTCTTTGGATGTGTCTTTAAAATTGACCAGTACTGGGAGGATTTCATGTATATCCAAAGGCTTAGAAGAAGATGTTACCTCTACTGAGCTTCTAGTTTTACAGTCAACAGACATGAAAAGCCCAGCAGGGATAAAAGGAACTTAACCAGTTCTGTCTAATGCATATAAATCTACCTAAGAGCTCAAGGCACTGGAAGTACTCAATGAGCCACATTTATCTCAGTCTAAGATACAAAAATGGGTCTTCAGCTCACATGCCACATGTCCCATTTTGATGCCAAGTTAATATGAATTAAGAGACTGAGATGAATAAACAAGGTCAGTCTGGGCTGGGCCAAGTTGAATCAATGTAAAATAATTGTCAGTATTTTCTGTCAGCAATGCTGGTTTATCTTGGCTCGGGATTCTCGGCGCTATAGATTATAAAATGTTTTCAGTGGAACAGTTGGCAGACATTTTATTGATTCTGCTTTGTTTTGTGAATGCTGGAAAAATTTCCATTAAGTGTACACGCTGCTCATGTGATGAAGCCAAACTGCTTTTCCAAACTTCTCTTTCTTCAAGTGTGCTATCATGTTAATACGTTAGCAATCTAATTTAATCAAGAGGACCTTTGTCTGGAATCAAGAGGCCACAGAGCACACCTTGATGTGTCTCAAGTACTTACGGGCTAATAAGGGTTAATTTTGTACTTTCAAGGTGCTGTACACACACTGACTAATTAATTTGCCCAACACCCCTTTGAAGTTAGTAACATATTATCTCAGTTATACAGACGTAGAAATTGAGAGTGCAACTTCGCACAGGGCCACACGTATTTATTTGCCTGCTGTCACGTTCTGGATGCACATGAAGCTCCTGTTGCCTTCACTGGGGCTGGGCAATGGCAAAGTATGAGAAGGGAGGGTGCAGCAACCAGGCAGGATTAGTACTGCTGAGCTGCTGGATTCCACTTCCGTGATGAATTTCCTATACCACATTGCCCCTTAATAGAGTTACTTTGGAACTGAAAATTGCTAGGACAGATAGAGCAGCTTGTAGGATTACGCCTGGACCCATAGCAGACTGTGTTTCTCAGCCTATATTCCTGCTGTTTAAAGATCAGGTTTGCTTTGTGGTTAAAGAAGACTTCTGAAAATAATAACTAATGGTGGAAGAACACAAGAGGTGTCATAATGGTGATGACTGCTTATTTTGTTTAATTGCATGTAACAGTGGAGTGAGAAATCTGCTTACTGGGTTCTTTACATAACATACAAAAGGGGATGCAGTGGAGTAAGTCTAATTCTCTCTCTCTTTACACTGATTTAATAACCAACATATACAGATATGCAACCGTCATGCAGTTTTATCTTAACACTTCCTGAGGTTTGATCAATTATGCTACTGAATCAAAAGATACAGACATGCTTCTGAGCTTAAATAAAAAACTTTTATAAAAGTAGAAAAATACGTATTTTAAGTGCATAAGCAACAGGAAAGTTTTATGATAAAAACCACTGTGATGATATATAATTTCACCTTCTATCCTAATCACTTGTATTAGCAGAGATATCCCAAATAAAATAGGAGTAGTTCTGGCTTGGGGGCTGGGGACAAGGTAAATGGAAAAAGCTACAAAAAAAAAGCCTCCAACCCAGCTTCACATACTTCCTGACACTACCAACAAATGGAAGCTATTTAAACCCACAGTGCTATACACTATGGAGACAGAATGACGCATTGACCGCAGCTACCAGTGCCAATGGCTGGGGAGTGAGTGCACCCATATAGCTCTGCGCTGACTCTTATGTGCCAAATTCTGGCACAGTCACTAGTTGACTCATCCAGAAATAAGCTGTCCCACAGGGAGTCAACGAGTTCCTTTAACGCATTGCTGAGAGGATTGGTATGCTACCTTGGTCTTCTGAACAACAACATCCATACCATCTGAAAATATTTTCCTCATTTACAAGTAGCAAAAAGATTATACTGATCAAAACATTTCCATAAGTAGGTAACAAGAATAATAAGAAGGCGAGAACTGCTACGCTATAACTTATCTGGCATGTGGAAGGAAAGGATAGCAGTGGTCAATGGCAAATGTAAGCCAGAGATGAGAGCTTTGTCTTGTAAAATTATTCATTGGACTGTGCATTGGTGATATTTAACTGTCCTGTTTATGTCAAAGAACTCATGCAGCAGATAAAATGCCTCGATCTGGAGTGTTGTTCGGCAATCTTTATAGCCCGTAACTTACTCTGTGTGTGCATGCACAGCTCGGGAAGTTGACTACAGTTCTCTGCTGACAGCCACACTACTGCTACCTTCACGAAATGCCATGGAGTTAAGCCAATTTTCTCTGTAAAACATATTTTAGTCTCAAACTATGTTCTCTGCTTTCTGACTGCCAAGGCAAGAAGAGAAGTCAGACTTTGCCTAGAGTAAGATCTCAAAGAAATAAAACCCTAAGACTATTTTACGAATGATTATTTTGGTTCCAGCCTTTTCTGTCCCTTTTCTATCTCTGTCTCTGTCCCAGGCTATGAGCTTTTCTTGTCAGGTAAAGGGGATGATGACGGGAAGAGTTAATTGAAGTGATTTGTTAATCAATCCAAACTAGCCTTCTGTTACACATATGCAGACGCCAGGGTCCCTGAAGGGCATCAGCAACAAGATTTATTAAGTTAGTTAAACGTCTTCTGCTAGTCTTCACAGGGCCCTTGCCCAGGGCTTCTGCTTAGGTGTAATTCATGAGATTACACCTCACCTGTCCCAAAACAAAGGTTCTGTCAAAGCTGAAATACAGGAAAGAAAGAAGTCTAGGTACGTGCTAGAGATGAGCTTCCAAAAACTTGGGTGAGGTACAGATTTGGGACAGTATCTGGGTCTGGCAGGGCTGGTAGTGTCAGAAATGCGGTCATGTAGGTCAACTGATTTCACAGGTTTGGTGGTACAAAGACGTAAAGCCAAGGCAGACAACAAAAGATGCTGGAAAAGAAGAAAGAGAAGCCATCAAGTGCACTTGCTGAATATCTCTACAGTCCTGTTGTGGTGTTTTACATTGATTAGGGGAACCACTGCTACCCAGAAGACAGCAGAGCCTGGGAGTACTTGAATTTATGCAGGCCAAGTGCATGAGCGGTGCTACTGGCTTTGTGTGACTTACAACTAACTTGGATGGACGAGGTTGTGGGTTTTTTACAGCAAGACTAATGACACTGAACACTGATGCTCTATTGCCAAAGTACAGATTTATTTTAGGTTGGAAGGGAGCTCTGGAGGTAATCTGGCCCAATGCTCTTCTCAAAACAGATTCAACTGTTCAGTTAGGTTCAGCTTCAAGATGGATCTGCGACCCAGAAGAGACTTGTGCCAGATGACAACAGAAATGAACCATCAGCACTGGTGAGCATCCAGAAGGTCAGAAAGAGAACAGCAGTACATTCCCTCACATTAAACTTCGAGCAATGCTCAGGATCCCAGATCTGAGCTGACTCTTGTCACATCACCAGCAAGGACATTTGCTGTAGGAAGTCATGGTATGCCTTCATGCAGGGGATGAAGAAAACAAAAGCTAAAGACTAAGACTGCATGCCAGATTACAGATCAAGTCCTCAGAGACAATATCTCAAGGATTTAAATGATGCTGAGGAGGCAAACCAACAAGTTGCCTGCAGTAATTCATACAAAGCATGGCTGAAGTGATTTGGCCAAGACAGGAGGCTATATTGTGCATGCCATTAGGGAACAGAGATGAACAGTAGTAAATCTATTGCAAAAATAGAATTTTCTTTTGTTTCTCTTGAGGGGAAAGGCTTCAGAAGTAAATAGGAAATTATTCAGGATGTACATTTATCTCACTGGTGAGCTGAATACATAAACACCACAGACCAGCGTTAAACAGCATGCGAAATGGAGAAAGTCAATAATGAAACAAAAAATGACCAAGCTAACGAATGACGAAGGGCCTTCACAGGAGTGAGAATGCGTCCTGCTTATTGATTTTGAAACCGCAGGTAGTAGTTGGAGGCTGGGAAGAAGTGGACAGTGGAAATGTCAGATATGAATTTGTGATGTGGGAAATCAGTTAGAATAATAATGTTGCTGCGTACGGCTAAGTTGCCCAGCTACAAGCACTATAGAGCTGCAATTTCATACACTTCACTGCATTTTAGTAAGGCACTGTTATTGCCATTTTTTGAGTAAACTCATTGAGGCAGAAGAAAGCAAATATTGTTTAATTTGGGGTTCACATTTTGGATCAATTTCCTCAAGTGCTGCGTAATCATCTACCCATTATAAACCACGCCCTGTGCTGATGTCTCAGGTTAGGGGCTGAATTTCTGGTAATGCTGAAGTATCTTGGCCAGAGAGATGAGACATTGCAATAACTGCCCAACTGAGAACATCCCTATTTATGTAGGCCCCTAACATTCAGAACCTTCCTTTCTTTATACAGATTTCTTCACATGAAGAAGTCTGCTGCAAGCTTGGCATCAGATGTAATTACAGAAAACAAACAGTGAAACTGGAGGCAAAACACAAGCCACAGTTACGTGCTTGCAACCATCTGTGGGTTTTCTTAAAGCACACAGAAGAGGTTGCTGGAGTCACCTATGCCTCAGCAGGTGACCTTCCCAGCCAGCTGGTGCTGTCACAGGGAGTGCCTTTAAAACTCAGATCGTGTTGGCAGGCATCAAGTTACTGTGGCCAGCCAGGGGAACCATGAGAAGTTTTCTCCCACAGCTCTGCAAGAGGCAGCCAAAACCTCAGTACTCTCCTTAGGGAGTTCAGCTGTAAGGTCCGGGTGTCAGCAGGAGATGGTCGCATGGGTGAGGAGCTTTACACTCACCAACCTGGCAAGAGGCAAACTAAAGCCTGAGGAAATCCCAGCAGCTCAAGCAGCTCTGGCTATTGCAAGGAGAAGCTTGCGAGGCTCAGCAATTTTTGGTGACCCACCTGGGCAGGCGCAGGTGAACAAGGCCAAACCAGGGAGCCTGGGAGTAGGAGCAAAGTTGAACTGGGCAATCTCTCTCCCAAGATGCCTGATGAAGGCAGACGTGGGACTGCCAGAGATGTGTGAGTCATTGCAAGCTCTGAAAGGGAAAAGGTGAGCTGAAGGGAGGATAGTGTGTTTATACCTTGGGATCACGGCATGCTGGGATTAGCCTCTGCTCTAGTGCACTGTTAAAGTTGCTCCTTTTATTGGAGCACTTGGAAAGTTGTCTGCGGTCAAGTAGAGTCTCCAGCATGATCTTGCTGTCTTTATTATTTACCCATATCAACATGGTGCTATCTCTATCCCAAAAGTTAAGACAGGATAATTGTGTGCTATAGTTTAAGAAGCAGGCACCATCTCCAAATCCATCAAGTATCTCCGAAAGCTTTAGATGGTGTTCTGTACCCTAAAAGGTGTAGGCTATGTATAAAATAAATATTTCACTAGTGGTGTGCAGTTGGTATATTGGATACTATATCTAATACTGCAAAAGCTCAATCTCTTCATGCGAGAAAAGACAGAAAACTAGGAAATACATAGATTAGCAGAAGGAGAAAGAAATATGTTTCTTGGCCATACACAGAGTGTTCACACTTATATACAAATGGTTAAGATGATTTGTCAATGTGGGAGTTCAATATTGTACTTACACTAGATTTCCTAAAAATGTTTCTACATACAGCAGGCATAGAAAATAAAAATAAGTGTATCTACATACTCACTGGGAGCAAATAATTGTTTCTTTTCTATCAAGAATGAATAAAGAAAAATAAGAGAAACAAACGCTTTCTTAATCTGTGCAAAAGAGCTGTTTCATTCTGATTTCCCAGCCGTTGCAAGGTGGTGTGCTGGCTCACTATCAATAAAAGCACTTAAAAGAACCCCAATAGTCATCAAACCTGTTGTTTCTCTCAAAATGGGTAAGTCCCAGGTTCTAATCAACTTTGGAGGAAGGACACTCTGGAAAGATCATCCCAGGGATTTGATCACAGGCTAGTGATGAGTTTACAGAAATCTGTAAAGATCATGTTTGGGTTTTGAAAATTCTGCTTACTATAGTTATTCATTTGCTTCATTTCCATTGCTGTATTTCTGTCTTCTGCACATTCACCAAGGAAGGCTGTACGTGCTCAAATGCTTTAACTTGAAAATGGAGACTGTTTTGGTCCATGCCATGTCCTTCTGGCCTCCATGTTTTTCTTAGTTCCTGCTTACTGTCTTAATGTTTTATTGTGTTTATAGTCATGATGTGAACGACAACTGGGGTTGTCAGGGAAGTTCAGAATATCAAACTTACATTTCAAAAGTATTTTAGTTAATTGCTCCTCCCTCCCATTTCCTGTTTGGAAATACAGGATATTCCTTGGCTTTCCAAAACATCTTTCATAGGCACAAGAGCTGTCTGTGTGCCCTTTCCTGTGCTGCTCACCTGTGGGAGCAGCTCTGTGCTGGTGGTCTGCTGGCCAGACAGGGAGCAGGTGGACTGTGCTCTCCTCCATGCTCTGAAGATCGGTCAACGAAAGCTTCCTGAGATGGGTCTTCTTCATCTGACTGCCCCAGGAATTCTGTTAAGATAAATCAAGGTATGATATCAGGCTTAGTTAATTTAAAAGCACCAATCAAGCTGTCGATAAAGACAAGGGTGTCCTCTCTTGTAAGGGATGAAATTGAATGGAAAACCATATGCTTATGCAGTTTTCACCTTTGAGTCTTTCCCTTGAAAAGGAGGACAAATAGCTAATGACCAGCAACAATAACACATCTAAGAGTCGTTGGAAGGGAGAAAGTGAGTGTGTGTTGGCTTTAGTCAGCAAGGAGGAAACACCTCCTCTAAATTGTTGAATACAGAAGATCTAGCTGGCTGCCAAGGTCTGCTGCAAGTGAGTATTTCACCACTGCCATACAGATCGAAGTGTTATCAATTGGACTCTTCCCCAGAAGGGTATGCGTAACTCCTTCCTTTAAAAATAAAGACTCCTTTTAGCTTTGTTTCAAAATATTCTGGTTCACAATCAAGACCTTAAGTCTTCAAGTAGGTGAAGGAAAGGCCTCCAATTCCCAAGTTCCAGCCTGAGCCCTTTGGGGAAGGGAACTGTTTGAAAATACCCAAACCACTTAAAAATACAGATGAGGAATTGCATATTCCAGGTGTGAGACTTAATATAAAAAAATAAAAAAAGTAATCAAATCACAGCCAGCAGAGTTTGGATTAAGGAAAAAAAATCCTGTTACAGATAAAGACTTTAAAAGATTTTTCTCAAAGTCTTAAGACCCTTTTGCATTTGTTTTCTTTTTCCTTTTTTAATCCTGTTTTACTCCCCTTGTTCTCTGCCCTCCCAGATCCTGTATAAGCTAATCTCCACGATACCCGTGGCAACACCATGGGCAGCACAAAGAATATAACACTCTTGTGAGTGTTGCTGTACTGCTAGTTTACATTTTGGCTGGAGACCCAGAATGCTCACCAGCTTAGGAGGGCAAATCTACTTTTAAGTGTTTTTGAACCTGTGAGTCCTAAAAAGCTAACACTATCAGATTGCTGCAGACTATTTCTACTCTTCATATACCAACATATTATTAGCATCTGCGGTGTGAGAAAGGGTGAAGTGTGGCAGCTGATTTGGCTTTCTCAGGTAACATATTCTCTCTCTGTGCTGCTGTTTCCCACACATAGAGCAATGTGGGAAATAGTTAAAAACAACCAACTTGGTCAGGGGCAAAACACCTCCAAGTATGCACACCACATTACAATAAGTAAAGGAGCTAGACTGGTCTTGATGCAATTTCTCCTCTACCTTGAATAAAAATTCTAGAGAGAAGAAAAGGAGGTGAGAAAAAGGAGTAGGAGCAATGTTCTACATCTAGGAAATTCAACTCCAAGGCAAGTAAAGTAGGTTTCTCTGGAGATCTCTTCTTGGAGCCTGATGCAGAGTGAGCAGCCAGGAGAATGATGGTAGCAATATGGAGAACTTAAAAAGAAGAAACTGCTTTTGAAAAGCATGAAGAACGCTGGGAAAGGGCTTAGACAAAATTCCTATTGATGTGCAGTGTGGGCAAAATCCACCACAGATCTCGTGGGACAAACTTTGACAATCTCTGCTTGGGAGCACAGTTCTCGCTGCTAGGCTTCCTCCTATGAACTGAATCCTTGGTCCTGAAGAGCCTCCCTCTTCACCTTTTAAGGAGGGAAATGTTTGTTAAACCTTTGAGTTTCCTAAATGTCAAAGCTAATACGTACAGTGTGAGTCAAGCTGGTGTAATTTATCTTATTGTCCTCTCTTTTTCTTTTTCCACCTACTCAGTAATGTCCAAGGCCTACAGAACTTACCCATTAAAATTACAAACTTTCATCAGTATATGCCTATGGCTTCTCCTTAGACATCGCTGAGGCTGACCTAGCTCCAAGGATCAGTGGCATTTCAGAAGGTAAAACCCTGAGAGATGCTGGGAGAGGAGTGTGTATTGAAAAAAAGAAACAAAATAGGATTGGGGCAATTTTGTCTTGCTCTCTCTCCAGCATACTGTTAATTTATATTTTCTTATACCTGCTAAGAACTAGATCTGAATAAACCACAGACTTCTCATATCAGTCACTTCAGTGTAACTAACTCATGCATGTGCCTTTGGTGGGACCTAGCAGTTTTGTAACATGGAGTGGGCTACAACTTGGAGGTATCCAGTCCTCACGTGGCACACTTCTAATATATGAATACTATGAGCAATTATAACCATTGCCACCGACTCTGGTATTTTGCTCAGCGGATGCAGCACAGCTATATCCTATTAAGTAATGCTACTGGATCCATAGGAACCTCATATAAAACAGAGCAGTCTGTCATACACATACACATACAAAATACATTTGTAGTCAAAATTGGGGGATAAGGGGGATTCTTAGCCACAGGAGTGCAAACGGATTTCTTTGCACTTTCATATCGAAATTAAATATCTGAGACTGACCTTAAATTTAGAAAAGTCAGGAGGATTGAACCTATTCTAGTCTGGGTATACAACTGCAGTGTTGCAGTAGAATGTTAAGATAGGATCAGATGCCAGGAGTGGTTCAAAGCCACAAACCCACCAGATATGAGCTCTAGAGTAAAGAAATAAACATTTTTTGTTGTGGGACATTGGACTGTGTTCCCTGTGAGAAATGCTACAGCAGAAAAACAAATGTGCAAGGAATACTGTTTAAACAACACAGCCCTTCCCAAACCAGAGGCAACATATCCCACATTTAATTAAAAAGGAAAGGATTTTGGCAACAGCGTCATAGAGCTGTGAGAGGGTGGTGGTCCTCACATCTGAATAAGGGCTCTGGCTGGGGCTTGATGCTTAATAAAGACTTGACTTTGTGCTAACACTGGAGGTATCACAAGTTGCACCTAATATTTTGTATTCAGGTATTCTGGAATCTTCTGGCTTGTTGCACAATAAATGCTTGCTGTTTTTAATTCTAGCCTAGGATTTGCCTATCATGAGAGGATTTGAATCTGAATTTTAAAAACTTGAGAGTTGGCATCATGGCTAATGTTGTTTCATCATTAATTTATTAGATGCAATAATATGAATTATATTGTGCTAAAAATCTTTATCTACTAAATCCCATTTGTCATGATCAATGTCAGCATAATGTTGTACACACACAACCACACAATGCACATTCTGCATTTCCAAAATTTGCTGATAAGCTGCTATTATTACATCCAGCAATTGTGTGAAATAGCCAAATATGTTTCTTTACAAGTCCAGTAAAAGTTCTCCTATGCTTTCAGGAGCAGGACGCTCTCTGAATGCCATACACAGCTGATGAGATCTCATCCTTTCCCTGCTCACATATGTGTCATTCTTTAACCGTATCTATTCTCTTTTGGATTTGTGTCTGCAAGTCAGAAGCTGTTTCCATTCTCCAGTATTCTGCACTGGACTTTCAGGGATAAAAATGCATTTTAAAACGTGCAATGACATGGTAAAATGAAAACCTTCTTTAAATATTGTTTGCAAAATTGACAGCTGTACTTAACAGAAGCCATTAGATTATTTAGAAAGTAGCAGCTGCTCTTGTAAAAATGCGTCCTTTTTTGGAGGCATGAAAAATAAACTAGTTGATAAGAGAGAGATAAGCCATTTGACTTCTTCTTTGTGTGCCTGGCATGGTATGCAGAACCAATTCTGTACAATCTGATGTTTACAGAGCAATCGTAATGTACGACCTCCTTAGGCAATAGGGACACAAGAAGCCTGTAAAACGCTGAAGCAAGCACTTAATCAAAAGTCTTCACGCTGATCTTTGAAAAATTCAATAAGTTCAAAAAATGTAACTCCTTCTAAAGATAAAATACATTTTTTTTTGCTTCAGGAGTTGCAAATATATCCCAATGAACTCCCAGTGAACCACACAGACCAGACATACTGCCCTTTTTTTTTTAAGAAAGAAGTAAATAGTAGAGCTCTTCTGAAAGAAACAAATCAAGGGTCTGAAGAAATGCAAATGGTTAAGCAAAGTGAGTGCTGCAAAACAGTATAGTTTAGTAATAACCCAAACAATCACACTTTTTAAATAGGCATTTGAATAGCTATTTCCACGTGAATAAGTTCATATCTCCTTTTATTATGCATTAACTTCTTTTTTTATTTTAATTTTTTATTTTGACCTGTTGAAATGAAATTCAAGCTTTTGCCAGTTTGTTAGGGGTTTTTGTTTGTTTTTTGTTTTAATTTAAGGCAAATGATGGCTGCAGGAGGCATGATATTGAGCGCGATCTCGTACATTATCTAGTTGCTTCACCTTAACTCTACCCTGGGTTTTCTCAAACCACATGCAGGTATTTCTAAAGCCACTGGGTAAAATTCTTCTGGTATCAAAATTAGTGGGAACTTCCATTGCTGACTGGAGCATCATCAGCTCTTTTTTCTGGCTTCAATTGTTCTCCAGAAAATGTCCTTCTAAAGAAACAGATTGTAATGAAATTGTTTAGTTTCCACAAATTCCCACAGGAAAACCACACAGCTTTGTCTGTGTGTGTGTAAAAATGTAACTCTAAACTTCTCTGCTTCTTTTGGCCTAGTTTTCCACGGCTCCTTATTTTTAGATTGTTTTTCTGTTGTTTCGTTAATTCCCAGCGCTGACATGTTTTAATTTGACAAATATAAATTGTCAAAATATTGTTTTTATAGTACTTTTAAAACTCATTGAGAACAGCTGTTACTGCTGAGAGAGCTGGCAAAGGTACATTAAATCAGAATATCTCCCATTTTTGTTGTAATTTAACAATTTGATACCTGAGAAGATAAGGTACTTCAATCACAACTAAGTAGAAGCAACCCTTAATGGTAGCATAACATGTCATTATTTCACTAATGAGATATTAGGTGTATTAGCAGCAGCAAAACTGTTTCAATGGGTGTGACAGGAAATGTAGGAATTAAAATAGATGTGATAAAACTAAAGAAGTAGTCAACATTTATAAACAACGACTCAGTGTTTAGCATACACAGTTATATCTCACACAGCAGTCTTCTGCATCTTGCAGTGAAACCTGGCTTTAAAACTTTCTGCAAATGGAAATGCCAAGTCTTTACTAGTTCTGGCTGAGATTTCAATCTCTGCTACTCATTTGCTCTGCTAAAATCACACACGAAATCAAGTTAAGCACTATATAGGCTGAATGGTTGATTTTATATCTCCCTGGAGCCTAAGTAATCAGGTTTCTTAGGAACTACCTTAGCAGTGCCAACATTATTTAATTTTGGGGGTTTTTAAAGGTGTTCCTTACAGCATGAACCAGATGTGGTAGTACTAAGGTGTGACAGGTTGCTGAAAGAGGTAGAAGAACTAAAGCTTTGCTTCAGTCCCAGGCCCTTTCACTTCAAAGGCTTGACTAGTGTCCCAGCAATAGAGATCTTGCACCTCTAGATTTTATCAGTTTCCCTAAAACCATGTGAAGTTTGCCTTGTAATCCTGGCAGCCAGCAAGCGGCTCTCTTCTGCCTCTGCGGATGCATGTTAACAAGCTGGAGTGCCAAGACACAGGATGAGCAACCTAAGGCTGCTATTGCTCAGTAATTACAGCAGGCACAGGAGGGAGGACATTCTTGGTGAGTAGGCATTTTCTTTGTTTGGTAAGTGGTACTTTGGACCAGGTCTATTTTTTTCTTCCTTCTTTTCATTTTAAGTGACTACCTAGAAATACCTGTTCTAAAGGAAAGCTGGGCAAAAGGTGCGGGTGAGCAGAGACATTCCCATTGTTTGGTTTGAGGCTGCAGCAGTGGAAATGTGGGTGCATGCTGCAGAGTATCTCAGCAGAAGCATTCAGGGAAGACCTGATTATTTGTAAGTGATGCTCTAAAGACTCCGCAGAGCAAAAGTGCCTCCGGCATTGCAAGCCCCAACCCACAACGGGCAAAGCAGGCACTGCCGAACTTGTGCGTTCCTTCAGCTGCTCTTCGTGACGCCCATGTGTGGGGCACACCCTCTGCTTGGCACTTCCAGTTCAAGGACCAAGCGTCTCTGCTCCTGGCTTCTGCCCTTCAGGCATCCAGAGCAGGGATAAGTGCCGGCCAGACTGGAGGCAGGCAGGCTCAGGGGAGAAGAAAACCATTTCAGGGGGTTAATTGAAAGAGAAATACATCTACAAACACAAGATGCAGAATGGAAGCCTGTAAATGAATGCTGCCAGCTGGAAGCTGGCCAAACTGATAAAGCAGAAAAGAAATTGAGGGTTAAATGTTTTGGATGCTGAAGGCTTGGAGTTCAAAGAAGAGCTCAAGGAAACTTCCAGACACCAAATCCATACAAAGAGGCTCTAGACAAACACAAGCCTTCTGCAGGACAGCTCTATTCCAAACAGAGTTTCCAAAAGCAATGGTTAAGGGATATATTTCAACACTTGGGAGCTCTTGTGCAAGGGAAGATGATGCCCACAGGTGAGCTATGTCTGTGGGGCAGGAGGAGTTGTTTTCCAGAGGGAAATGGCTGAGAAGTGCATCTGCCCATATTGGGTTGGAAGAACAATGTCTAGTTGTGGATGTATTTTCACTGCTTGGCAGAAAGAGGCAGAAGGAAGCTGCATCTGCAGGCCTTAAAGTGAAGGGAACCAGGGCAAGGCTGGAGGTCACTGCCTTTCCTGAAGCATCAGTTCCTGTCCAGGTCAGGAGGGGGATACTGTACTTGATGACAACCCTGTTTTCACTAGGTATATAAGGACTGAGGAATTGCAATTAGAAATTCCTGTCTAAATCCCAGGAAGAAAATACACCATTAGCAAGATGCTTTCTTTTCCAAAGAAAATCTCCAATTTGGGTCTGCATGGGCTGCTGTTTTATACACAGTGGATTTGGAAATAGTAGGAAAGCTGCCTTTTTCCACTGGACCAGGAAGCTGGACTCAAAACAGAGGATGGGACAAATGGTGATGTGTCTCTTTGATATTAACACTCTCCCTGCCAGGCCCTTCTGGTGGTTCTGTGACAAAGACCTCAGCACTGACCCTTCCCTAGAGGCTATATGACAAGATCACTGTGATCTTCAGACAGCCTGTTTTTAATCAGCTGAGGTCAGAGTCCTTTACAAATGAAGTCTGTGTTGTTATTCATGCTCCAGCGGGGTATGAGAGTGGCATGAGGACAGCACAGCACAGCTGCATGAAGGAATCTTAGTGCAGGAATTACATTTACAGGTGGGAAAACCTTAGTTGTAGTATCAACACTTTTAGAGCAGGTGCATAACTATGTCATAGCGCTGGAGCAAGGCTAGAGTTCAAGAGTTAGCTAATTGTATCTCTCTCAAAGAGGAATTGCCTCAGACCAGTTAATTGTCAAGATAACAAACTGCAGCAATTCTCACCATTTGGAGTTGGGCCACTAACACTGATCTGAACTGTATTTAAACTCTTGATGACAGAGACTGAAAAAGATATTGCAATACTGGAGGTACAGGTTCCTGAAGTAAAACTGCATGTACAGTTGGAGTTGAGAGGCAGCAAGAGCATGCAAGTACACATCCTGCATATCCTTTAGATATGAAGAAATTCCCTGGGGCACTGACTCTGGTGCCTGGGCAGGTAGAGTTCATCTTGAATCTTTGGGAGTGATTGAGGTCTAAAAGAATAATACAGTACCCATCAAGTCTCAATTTCTGCAATACAAGATAACACAAGCAGAAATTTTAGCTTCCCCCTTCCGAAAAAAAGAAACAGACCCTAAAGTAGTGATCTGACATTACTGAGGTTTTTCTGTTAGTTGCAAGAAAAAGCAATCTTGATGCCATGACTCCCATGGCGTTGTATTCTCCCAGCTCCCAGGTCTCTACTGAATTTTTATCTTCTGTGCCACAGCAGACATGAACGAGTTTGGAGGAGAGGAAAAGCAGAAGAAAGCTTCATAAAATTCAGGCTTATCCCAATAACTGTCCTCCATTTCTGCTGAAAGTGAAGAAGACAGCACCAGGTAAAATGAAATTACATAAGTTCTTGTGCCGGACCTTCTCCTCTCACTGCCAGGCATTCCTTCCTCCACAAGAGAAACATGGACCAGAATAAACCCCGTACATTGACTTAGGGGAACTGAAAAGAATCAGGGACAACTAACAACATCCCTGAAGGATGCTCCAGACATGCTTAAGCTGGGGCGTGGGACCAACTTTGCTTGGGCTTCACTGGGATGCTCCTCCAAAGAAGCCAGGACAAAGCCTCTGCTGCTACTCGCATCTGCTATGAATGGAGTAGGACACATTGAAGTCTCTTCTCTTTGTGCTCCATCAGTGCTTTTTGGTGTTAGACAGAGCAGGAATGCTTTCCGAAGTTATTTCATGCTGATAGTTTAAGCAGAAATAATGTCAGGTAAAGACCTTTGACAAAGACAACCTGACTGGCACACCCTCTTTGGGAAAAGGATGCACTGAAAGAAAAGTGGTTGTTGATGACTGTGCAACTATGTCAGTGCCTAAAAAAGCATCAACATGAGAAATTAGCCAGACAGATTGTTTCAGAGCATTTCTTTTGAATGGTCTACTCTAGGACGGAAATACTTTCTCATGTTGTTCAGTATAAACATTCTTTAAATCCACTTAATTTAGAAGAGCAAAGTGGCTTTTATTTTGGAGTAAGTGCATCCACAGGTAGAGTTCTTTCAAAATAGCTAATCTGGTCATTGCCACGTGTAAACAAGCCCTTATAAACTGATGGGGATGGTAAGGAATTCATGAAGGCATGGCCCAGGACTTCTTGCCCAATTTGCAACACTTACTTAGACCTATGTTCCTCAAGGCTAGTATAGTGATCAACAGAACTTACAGAAAGCCAGGTTCAATTTAAACAACATCATCATATGTTTGAAAAAGAAATGAACTTTTGAAAACTGTCTCCTCCTGTTGTCCCCTCAAGTTCCAAGTCTATCTTGAGAGAGTTGACCCTCACTTCTTTAAAACCACAGTCAAGTGGTAACCTAGGATTTAGTAAATCTCAGATGTTTCGACTGCCCATAAGGTTGGGTCTTAGGCCGGCAGGAACTGGAGATGAAGTGCATGCAACCTCTTCTAGAACAAGCAAGTGACCGATAAAGGGTAACTACGTTGCTTGCAGCTAGTTTCTTGGCTTTGGCTGCAGTAGAAACATCTTGCTGTGCGCAGATTGCAAAGAAAGGTTTAAGTAAGACAGAAAATTACAGAAAGAACAGATCTTTGCAGAATGGGTTATATCATCTTGTGCAATATGTAGGATGCTTATCTATTTTTCTTCCCAAGACTTCTGTGCTGCTGGAGTACTTTTGGGAAAGAAAGGGCCATCTCAGACTGGAAATCTGGGCTGAGGTTGCTCTGACTGTGTTTGTGGTGGCTTACTGCATGTGTCCACAGAGCGTGGCAGCAGCAAGAGCTATGTGGTAGATGCAAAGTGACCTAGATCAGCACCCCTATTCCTGCAGCTGCGCTAGTTGCTCTGTCCTGTGCAAGTGTGATGTGAACCAAATACCAGTCATGTTAGAGAGTGACCTTGTTTTCTTAGAGAAACCTGTGTAAAAATGGATATAACAACACTCTTGACACCTACCTCACAGGATGTTGTGAAGCTTAATTAAATATGAGCAAAAGCAAAAAGCATTTTGAGATCCTTAGATGAAAGAAGTTTTTATAAATGCAAATTATAATAATTATGGCTAGTAACCGCCATCAACTACTGAAACAATTAATTCAGGTTGCCACAGGCCATCACAACAACGTGTGCAAAGAAGCATCAGCCATTTAATGACATATATGTTGCGTGAGAACTCTAATCCTTAAAAATGCTGTAAACAAAGAGGAAAAAACTAGACACTTGGGGCTTGCCACTGCCCGGTGCAGTTGGTAGAACTTTCCTCTATTGCTTCTATCCCCCCCTTGTTTACATTGCATCAGTGTATCATTTTAAGTCTGTATGATTTTTGTATTTAATGGTGCAAGGAAGCTGAAAATGACTGCAGGTAACTTGGCTCACAAAAAATTGGGAAATATATAAACATAACTCCGGTTTTTGTTAATTCTCCCTCTCCCCCCACTCTCCCAACCCCTCGCCCAGCCTTCTTACAGCATCACAGAATAGACTTTAGCTACAGGGTATTATCCAGCTGACTTTCCAAGGGTGAAAACAAAAGCTAAGCAATCAAGATGTGTCTGGCCAAATACTTAAAGGCCCAGTGCACACATTTAGTTGACAACTGACTGAAATCTGAACCATTTTGCTCAGCCTTTCTTGTTGCTTCAAAACTGATTTGGGCTTAAATAGCTAAAACCTACAGGTGTTTAAATGCCCGCCCTTGTCAGCAGAACAGCCTCATCAGACATGGTCTGAGGATGCGGTCAGACTGGAAGAGATATCCTAAGACCCCACAGGTGAATCCCAAAGAGCAGGCTAGCCCACCTGTGCCCCTCAGGCTTATTTCATTGCTTGCCTTTAAAGATGAAAATGCAGAAGAGTAGTAGTTACTAAGCACCCAACTTACCAAAGCAATTAGGCTAAATGCACTGCAGCTAGAAATTTAAGCAATGCACTGAATTTAATTTGAGAATCCATGGTCATAAGACTGAAACCTTTAACACTTAACCTAGCAGCAAATTAAATCAGCTTTCTGATCGAGTGAAAAATTCTGTGCTATTGAAGTTTGAAAGTGTGAAGCACACATTTATTAAAAGGATTTTTTTTTTTCCTTTTTCTTTTAATGAAGAAAAACTTGGGACCAGTTAGTTGCCTAATCCAAATAACAGAAAAATGGGAACAGTATCTGTAAATTAAGTCCAAATTACAAAGCAGTATTGCTTTCTGGCATCTGCCAGACTAATGTGCTCATAGTCAGTGGGTTTCATGGAACAAAAAATGTTTCTCTTGTTGGGAGGTTGTATAGACTAAATGTACTCATATCAATGAGCTCAATACCTGCAGAGATTAATCGAAGCTAGCTTTCCACACACCAAAATTGAAAATGCCTATGTATTTTTTCAGTCCCTTTAAAATTAATTACCATAATGCCTTTTGTCCTTCAAGAATTAGGATACTAAGTTGAGAATTTCTTGGATAAGTTTTCATAAAAGGAGGGCCAGGTTTTAATGGGGTGTCTGTGTGTGTGTGTATTGCATAGTAAATTGGCAAAAGTGGTGCAATGTATAGCAAACAATAGGTACCACCATGTTATTTCAGACCTCCAAAGTCTAAAACTTTATTGTGATGTGTATATGTGCAAGTTGTGTGCTTGCGCATGCATATATAAACACACACAACATGCATACTGACATCCTGTTGCCAAGCTCTCTTAATGACACTTATACAGTGCTCTGTTCAACGTCTCTTGGCTAAATCCTACATCACGAGATAAAACTTGGATGCATTTTCTAAATGCACCTCAAGGCCCTAGGACATAAAAGAAGTTGGGGTATTAGAGCACGCCTTGTTTTAACCATCTCCGGAGCACCCTGACCGACACTTCACAATTCACAAGAAAGGTGTGGCTAATAAAGCCACTGAAGCAGATATAAGGGCAGGTCCTCCCTGATCGGCATTTACGGCCTGTCACTCATGCACTGCAGCACTTTGCTGCACAGACTTGCTGATAACCACTAGCACATTCTGTGGTTTGGGTGCCCAAAGGCCTTAAAAGCTGATGTGACTATATCAGCATCTGAAAACCCTGACTGATGGATTGACACTTTCCCTTCACCCCTTACATTAGAAGAGACTAATTTAGAGGGAAAACATAAAGCTTTGGAAAGGGGACAACTACCCTTTCGAAGGAGAAATGCCACCTTGTAGAAACAGCAGGGTTTTCATTCCCAGGCTGTTCTTTCCACTCCCTGGAAAGATCTTCATCTGACTGGTAACCCCCAATTACAGAGTGGCATGAATACCAGAGTGGTTTTTCCTTTTAAAACCTCATGGAGGTAGTTTACACTATATGATGCCTTCTGCAAACACAAATGCTTTCTCCCTGCCTATTTGAATAAACACGGTCAGCAGGAGCAGTGGTTGTGGATGCTGCCTAGGAAGCTCAGAGCCCAGGAGGCAGCTGTGGGCAGTTCTTGATGTTACCTGTGCTTCTGAAGAGAACCAGGAGTGAAGTCCATGGGAAGAGATGCAAACAGCTGATGCCTGATGCCAGGGAAAAAAATCACCATGGCCTCACTGTCCTATTTCTTTCCCTTTCTTGCTCCTCCTCTCATTGAAGTAGACAACAGGAGTTTAGAGATAAGAATTTGTCCCAGAGAGATGCTTACCTTTTTAGAAAAAAACATTTTTTTAAGAGCAGCTAGTTAACCTAGACTGCATTCTGCGATACCTGCTGAACACAGCATTGTTTGTCAGCCACTCCTTTCATCACTTAAAGTGCATTCTGTATCCATGGAAAGCAATTAATGTTCAACAGGGAAAGCTCACCTTTACAAAGCACCTTTTCACATTCCTGCACAGCCACAGAGATCTTTTTCTTTCCTTACATGCCGTCACCAGTCCTTCTCATACAGACATGCATCACTCAGAGATGTTTGCTGTCTACCTGGTTGTCACGATGTCCTTGCAGTCCTTCCTTACAGCCTGACTCTGCTCCCTCTTCTTCTTTTCTGACAGGGTGGACACTCTTCCTCCACTTCATGTTTGATGGGACGTTTTGGGACTGGTTTAGGCTCCAGGTGGGAACTCAGCCCACTGCAGGGAAAAGGGATCAGTCAGAAGGAAACTGTCACCATGATCCCTTGTAATCTGTGAAGAGCTGGCTTGAAGCAATACTCTGTCTACAAGAACAGTGCTCTGCTTAAAGCAGGCTTACAGCTCTCTGCTCCTTCCAGGTCTATTTTACAATGATTTTTCTTCAAAATCAGCAAAATTACCTCTGGTCTCACCTAAACTAACCCTGGGTGGGAGTGCCATTGAGCAGCTTGTGCCTGGCCCTGGAGCCTCTATTTATACCTCTGCTGAGGCCCTGACTGAGCAAGGTGTACAGCCAGCTACAGTGGCCAGTGCTGGGGATTCTTGAACTGCTAGCCCAGCTGGCAATTTTATCTGCTCCCTTTGTACCACAAACAAGAAGAAGAACCTGGTCTGAAACCACATGTAAAAATAAGGAGTTCAATTTGTATTTCAAAATCAAAACAGATTGTAGGATAGCAGGAACTTTCAAGCCCCCATCACTACCAATATAAAGAAAGATTTAATCACTGCTATTTAAAACAGTAGAAAGCAAAAGAGAGTTAGGATACAAGTAAACTAAAGTATAGGAGACAGCCTTCCCGACAAGCTGAGTAGCACAACTATGGAAGAATATCATTGTGGCAACTCTCGATATGAAAACAGTCAAGGATTACTTCACAGTCTTGCATTAGCAGGTGGCTGAGGCCATTTAATCAGGCATCTTTTCTATTCCTAATACCTATAATTTTCTATTATAAAGGCAAGGTCAAATTGGCACATGAGACTTTACTTTCCCCATCCCCATCTTGAAGGGGGCAGGGCTACCAAATTTTGGAAGCCTTTGCTCTCATAATGAGAACTGCAGCTATCCAACATGGAGAATTGTCACAGAGATGGTACCTGAGGATCCTTGCCTTGGCTAGGATTACTATGGGCTGTACCACGCATGCTCAGGACTAACCACTCCTGTGTCATACAATTACTAGAAAACTGGAAGTAGCTAAAAGAAAAGCCAGCATGCTCAGATGCTTATCACAGCAGCATGGTTCTACTCCAGATTTAATCTATCAATAAAAAAAACCCTCACCAAGTTCAAGCGATGCTCACAATCCCTTCCATCTCAAAGGAGAAGTCGAAGCTGAATCCAAACTATTTTCTTGCACAACAGATTCCCTGATCGTGGTGCAGGCCAAGCTGATTTAGCCATTATGTTGACCTGATCTAAATCTGACTAAAGTTAATGGTGGAAACATTTCCAGTTTCAAACATAAGGCAAAAAATTGCTATCTTACAACTACTTGGGGTATTCTCAATACTTGGCGCAACTGGGATTTTGTAAAAAAATTAATTTTCTTCTGAAAATCCTTTTTCTCCCCCTAAAACCCTGATTTTTATTTTAAAACTATACTAACTTTCAAACCTCCCACATAACCAAAACCCGTTTGCTACCTTTGACATCTCTTTTTTGAGAAGTGCTTGAAACTTTGTCTGAAAACAACTGCAACCTCCTTAATATAAGTCATGTTTTTACTATTTCTTCATGCATACCACTGATACACCAAAATAAGGTAGCATTTCTGACACAAAAAGACGCTTTAAAATTAGTTTTAAAAGTTTTTAGATCCTTTTCTTCTGAATGAGTGGAACTTTAAGTTGTTTTTCTAATGCAGTATTTTAACCAACTTGTGCAGGACCCATTTATAAGCATCAACATCATTAAGCATCAACCTACATGAGTAATTTAACATTTGACTATGGGCAAAGCAGTTTACCTCCTGCAGACTGCAAATTACTGATAGTATTGACTGATTCTTTTGCCCCAAAATAGGGTGTCAGATCACTGTGTGCAGAAGCTGTTGTCTTGGTTTTGTAAATATTGCACTTCTTTAACAACTGCAGCACCAGGAACCTGAGATACACTGAATGAAATGCAGATTTATCTGTTAGCAAGTAACTTCAATGAGGTGACGGAAAAAAACTGAAATAAAATGTTTCCTGCTTTCTTCGACCTCTTCCTTCCTCTCAGTTGCAGATTGTATTTTCCCTGAGTCAAAAATGAGAAGTTTAGGATGGGGTGGTATCCCTGCACACCCCGGAACAGCCTTTGTGTACCATGGTTGTTGTCACACTGACACCTAATGGCAGATATAAACTCGAGTGCTACGGCTGATTTCGCAGGGGTCTGGTTTTACCCTGTGTTGGAAAAATTCCTTCAAGTTACAGAAAATAAGTGAGCTTAGAAAATGGAATTCACCTGACTGTTTGGTTAAACTTTTGGAAGGCAGTGCTGGCAGTGCAACACCAGAGAGGAGAAGCTGAGGGCACAGTGTGACAGAGCGAGGGGCTGCAGCATGGGACTCAGATGCTGCTGAAAGGATGGGCAGACTCTTGCAGAGAGCTCATACAGGCGCCAAAGGAAAACAAAAGCACTTAAGGCTAAAATGAACTGGCCAAACTCATCCAGTAAGTTGGTGATGGCTGGTAAGGTCTAATTTATCCAGTCCCTCACCTGAGGTGTTGTTTCTGATCCCAGTAAGTGGGCAGCAAAGCTCTCAAACACACAAGGGAATAGGCTGGGATGGTATACTTGATAATAATATATGAAAATAAGGCACCAACTAATGCTCATGCTTCCTTCAGGAATTACTGAGGAAATCAGAATTCTTTCTGTAATGTTTTACTGTTAAAATTCTGCTTATTACCGTGATCAGAGTGGAATGCTGTGATCCTAATTCTTCCCTTAACGTACCTAAGAGAAGACAGCAGCATAGTCAGCAGGACAATCTGGGCTTACAGTGCAGCAGACTAGGCTCCATATCCACAGCTGTGAGCTAAACATCTTGCCATTTGGCAGCTAAAAGCAAAGGCCTAAGGTAAGCACTTTGTAGCTGTTTTTCGTTGGCCACAATGCATCCTATGTAGTAAAATAAATAATTGTAGCCATAATCTTTCATCTGGTTAATAAAAGTTTGCATTATTTATGCAGAGGTGTGGTGAAATGTAGCAATCAACTTCAAATGATGATTCAGAAGTTTAGACTGGGTCCCAAATCCTTCTTCCTCTGAGTTACGTGATGCAGTCAGAGGGTGAGCTCATGTAAGGTTCCGGATGGTGCATGGGCAGCAATGCTCTCAGCTGACACAAGATCAAGTCCTGGGCTCATTCTGCAAAGTCTCTGGGATGGCACAGACTCTGCTCTTCAGGAGTATTTGGATATCTTTGTGGGGATATTCAGTAGTAAGCAAAGGAAATGACAATATTTAGCAGAGGTATATGAGTAAGCATAGTAAGATGTAACAGAAGGTACATTATATCAAGAAAAAATATAAGCTAGCAGTTGCTATGAAACAATGCTGTATTCTGAAAAAAATGGAAATCATATATAGGTTTTTAATACAATTCTACCAGAAAGTATATTGTCTTCCACATTCTTCTACAGTAAAACTATCATTTAAGTGGTTAATCCATGGGATCTAATTTATGTGAGAACTATACCCTGACTTTTTACTGATCTTGTGGTATGCAGGGACTCAAAGCTGCTCTCAGAGCCATCAGGGCTGAATGGCAGCAAGAAAGTCCTTGTAGCTCCTGCCACTGGTTCCTCACCAGAAGTCAGGCTGAGCTCTGAGCACCATCCAGACGAGGCCAGTGGAGTCAGGCATAGCAAGCCACAGCGCTGACATCAAACACAGCCTTGCAGACACACTTTAAATACAGGCAAGGGTGTGTGTGGGGGAAGCTGTGCCCTCCCAGAGGGCAGAGGAGAAGCAGGGACGGGGGTGCTGGGGAGCCTGGGCTCCAGGGGAAGGTGTGCATTGCAGCCAGGCCCTGGGCTGGGAGGGCAGGAGGCAGAAATCAAGTGGCTGTTGCATCTTAGGTTACCATAAAGATGAAAAGGTGGGACATTGGCAGTGTACCTGTAGTAACTAATTATAATGATCAACATACATGCTTCTAAGCTATTATTAATCATATCTTTTCATCATATTATAATATTTTGCCATTTCATAACGTCAGCATTGCAGAGATAACCGATGCTGCCTCAAAATCTATTTTTAGGACTGAATTTTACAGTTTGAAATCTAGCATGATGCAGGACTTTTGGCATCTTGAATGCTGTGGAAAATATTATAGAAGGGCAGATATTACTCATGCATGAGTTTAGGAGCTGCAGCAGTTTCATGGCACTCAGATTTAAAGTAAAAAGATTGATGCAGACCAACAGGACAAGTATTGTAAAAGATATTTCAAATAGTTGAAATGACATACAGAGCGTATATTGAGGGAAGAAGAAAAGTCATTAAATATGGATGTACTTACTGCCTTGCATTAGGCATTGTTGATCTGTTTTTCACCAAGGCTTTTTCTTAAACAGCTTATTCCTCTGGCCAAGTTTGGCACGTTAGAAAGTGCAAGACTGAGAACAGCGATGGGTGCAAAGCTCACTCCTGGGCCCCACTGAACTTTTCCGTATGGCTTTCATCAGTGACATCCTGATTAGAATGTCATCAGCCCTGAGACAGGATTTTAACAGGAAGCTTGGCTTTGTTAGGCTGAATGCATTCAACAAGAACTAACATCAGGTCATCAAACACCTTCGCTTTTGTTGCAGGAGTTTTTCAGGGGTAAACTGTCAAGCAGTCTCTTGTGCAGGATTCTTTGGAGGAAAACAGCCTCAACCTCTGATTTTGCCGCAGGCAATTCCCTGGTATCCCCACTTAAGGGCCTGTGGTGTGGCTGGGGAGAGTAGTGAAAGAGGAGGCAATAAATAAACAGTCCTTCTATGCTTTTGCTTGTTTGTTTGATCAGAAACCAGATGTGCAAAGATTCTCTTATTTATCTGAGTGGGTCCTTCTGAGCACAGGAATCTACAGCCTTCCCCTGATGTTGACTATGCTATGTCTGATCACTGCTTCTAAAACTCACCCACACAGGCAATATTTGATGATAATTCTTCAGTAGATGATTATAAAAAGACTTAATGTTGGATTATCATAATCGAACGTTAAATTGACACCTCGCATCAGCCCATCATTATACCTCTTTTCCAATTCCTCTGCTGTCATGCAACTGATGTGATGAATTGCAGCCTGTCACATCACGTTACGTTACGCAGAACAAACAGGACAAAACACATACCAGCTGCCATGCAAATATGTGTTTGCCAGCTCTTTTCGGTGCACAGAAATGTGATCGGTGAATTCCCTATCAGAAAACTGGAGGCTCAAGGATGGCTCTAGGGTGTGTGAGACAAACATGCCTCTGACACACCGTGAACGCACAGACACCCAGCTCTCAGCCAGCCACAGCCATTACAAAAGTGCCTCCTCCTGTGACTATTTCTTGTTCTTTCAGAAAGAAAGCAGCAGCAAATTCTGTGGCTGTTGATGTCATGAAATAAAATATAAATATGTAATAACTAACCCAGTGCTTGTGCTCAGATTTGGAGCTATTTTTATGACTGGCCAGATTTTGGCTGTGTATGTGTAAATATAACACCCACTGATGTACACACACACGTGCATAGTAGGAGATGTGTGAATATACATTATGTGGCTTTTAACTGCAGTCTTTTAGCCTACATGTGGGCCTTTTGAAGCTAATGGGAGATTTACCAGGGGCTTTTTCACAGAGCTGTAGGCAAGACGGGAATCCAGAACATATGAATATTATATTATAATGATACAGTGTAAATCATCCAGTTTGACCTACAGTGAATTAGAGGCCATTAAGTTTCATCCAGGTATCCTACACCAAGCCAGAAAAACTTGTGTTTGACTAATGCATGAATTGTATTTGGCTAAAACCTATTTCCCAGAAAGGTAGTCATTTAGTCTCCATGCAAAGACACTTTCCATGCACCAATTTCTTTGATAGTTTGTTTCAACAGTTACTTTAACTATGTGTGCTTTTTATTTAAATTGACTCCAGTCTATGGAGTTAGGGCTGAAAAGTCTAATTCCAACTTAGTTTCCTAGCTATAATTTATCTATAATGTCAATGGATACTGACTTGCCTCTCTTTGCTTCAATGCCATGCCATGAGCATCCCTTCTAGACTTCTTATGATGGACTAATCTTTATCATGTAAAATCCTTACCAAAGAATATCTCTGTGAATTGTTTTCACTTTTGTAATTTCTTGATATATTGCCATGGAAAATAAGTTATTTACTTGGTAATTAGAATCATCCACTCTTACGTTCATCAGCTTTGCTGGAGGTTATAGGGATAAAATGGAAATATACTGAAATGATCTGGGATGAGAAACCTCACATACTTTGCAATAACCTAACCATTAGTAGAATAAATACAGATCAGACATAGACAACTCCTTCCAACTTAAAGAATTTGGGAATACTGTTATTTTCTTTTGTTTATAAACCAGTCATAGTATGTGACTATAGAGACAAAAAACACCTGGCTCTTCCAGTTACTGATTTTTCTTATTTTCTATGCAATACATCATTTAAAATGAAGGCAAAAAATTGTTAATCAACAAAAAACTGTGACTTCTTGGTAAGATTTTTTCATATTAAACAGGGCATAATTTTACTGCTGACATATTACAAAACATGAGGATCACTAAAATGAAAATATTAGGGAGAATAGTGTCTTCATTTCAGGCATATAGTGGTGCTTTTTAAATCAGATTCCATAGTGAGCAAAAATATGTCACTATAACGAAAGCAAAAATGGAAAAAATGGAATGCCATGATTATTCTAAAGCTTGACACAAAACTATAAATCTCTTTCAAGTGAAGATACACAGATCTTTGTGTAGACCTCTGCAGCTAAGCAAACTAGCTAGCCTTTGATGTACTTATAATTATTAGGGGCTGCGGATTATGTCTTTAGGCAAAGCTGTCTAGCAGTGGAAAGGTATAGATCAAAACTGACATCATGACACAAGTAAGCGGAGAGGTGAGATGAGGTGGAGCATCAAAAATAGTTTGGCATTACTACAGACCTTAAGTAAAACAAACAACTCCTCTTCTAGAAAAGAACACATGGAGGGGAGCACTTCGAGCCCGTAACCTCTCGATGGAGGTTACTCCTCACTACTAGTAGGAAAATTAGAAATTTGACTAAGAAAAAGCTAAACATCAGAATAACGGAGATCCAGCAAATACACTTAGTAATATGGGAACATACTGTTGCACTCCCAATGAAGTGGGTATGGCAGACTATGCACTCAGAACTACCACTGCAGTAGGCTTCCATGCCATAAGTGCTGGGTGCCACCAGCTCCTCTTGAAACCAGGGGAACCCAAGCAATCTATATCAAGTAAGGCACCCTTGATATAGACACAATATCTGGGTAAGAGCCACACCAGGCTCTTTGTAATTTTTTCTGTAGAGAGCAGGAGTTCTGGTGATGCCAGGCCTACACATGAGCTTGCTATTGCTAAAATCCCCATCCGAAGTCCACTAGAGATGGTGGAAATATTTCATTGTGTTTAGTGGGATCTGTATCAAATGCTATGTGTGGCTTAATATGAGTGTATATATGAGCACAGTTAAATCATTTCAAATTACTATGGATCTTCAAAGACACTCATCTTGTGTGGCACAAAATTTAGAAAGTGCTTGTGGAAACTGATATTTTCCCATAGGTGAACTGACAATCATGCTTAAAAACCATTTTTCATTAAAAATGTTGTTCCATCTTTCTGAGGAAAAAGTCACATTATTAGAAAAATAAACGCAAAGGATTTGATCCCAGAGGTTTTGATTGACTTAAACTGAAAATATAAATAAATAAATAGGAGATCTAATATTTACACTGAAGGAAGTAGAGCTCCAAAAAAATGTAGCATGAGCAGGTGTCCCCTGAGTCTTTCCAGATCATAGTTCATCTGTGCACTGGATAGCACCTTTTAAGCATATCATAAACATGTTGCACAGTGAAATAACAATCATGGCATGCAATAAAAGGTTAAGATTCTCAGTTAACTTGAAACTTGATAGCAAGGGAAAGATGAGTGTGCCAACAAAAAGCAGAAAATGAAGAAGGCTTTGTCATCAGCATTAGAGAAGGCATATGAGGGTAAGGAAGAAGTCTATTGCTTGACAGATGAAAGGAGTCACCAGGGATCAGAAGAGGAATAAATGTTATCAACTAGGCTAATGCAGGGCCAGAGAAGGTTACAGAAACAGAGGGACAATTCTAAACATGGACTTGAAATGCAAGCAGGCTTGCCAGGACTGTCAGAAATAGGGGAAGAAATGAGTAAATTACAAGTGATTTGGAGGTAGCAGTCTGTATGCAAGACTAGACTGGTATCTCCAACACACTGTATGGAAGACAAAACACCATAGCATGTGTCATTATTAATTATCACAAATAACATGTAAGCCATTCAACATTAAATAGTTATCACAGAACTAAGAAGAAATGAACAAGTTGTCCACTTAAGGTTCAAACTGGTGATGTTCCTTGCCACTAAGGTGAAATACTTAGGGCCTCTACATTTTAAATATCATTTCATGAATAGTGTGGGAAATTAGACCTCAGTCTCTGTGAGAACTGATAAGATTTTCTATCTCACTTTCAAACATTATGGAATATTTCCAGAAATATTTTAAAATTCTGTTTTAAGTGGAAAAACCTCAAGTGCTTTCATTAGACATAACTGAACCACAAAACATTAGTCAGTCCCAAATAGCATTTCAGAACAATGCAATTATCTCAACATCAGTGTTTTTACTAAGAGAGCTCTGTTAAAAATGTTGTCTAAACATTAGCATTACTAATATTATGAATTTAATTCTCACAAGAAATACAAGGTTTCCCAATTTGCTTTTCAATTATGCAGCAGGTATCTATCTTGTCATAACATGAATCCCTTTTGGGTGAAAGCTATTGATTTGAAGGTTAAAATCATCTTGCTAGGCTCTAATGCAATTTGTTGGAAGTTGGCCTTGGGAAACTTTCTGACACTGACAACATATGCTCTTCATTGGATATTCATTGAGCAATGATGTCTGAAAGGCTGAGTTCTTCACCTCCGTGATCACTATTAGTTAAGGCATTTCTTAACAGGCTGTGCTATGTCAGTTCTTTGCAACTCAAGTTTTACATCAGCAACCTACAGCATTGAACAGACACACTCTTCCACCATGGACAATACTGTTAGAATCATAGAATAGTTACGGCTGGAAAGGACCTTAAGATCATCCAGTTCCAACCCCCCTGCCATGGGCAGGGACACCTCACACTAAACCATGCCA